>VOPJ01003547.1:103664-151123 GCA_014673585.1 Semibalanus balanoides
TCTTTAACATCCCCAGTCCCCAATGTATTTGAATGGTGGCCCTGAGCCGATGTCGTAGTCTCTCTTTACTAAATGTTGATTACAGTCGACTTGTTTTACCCTTGGCCATACTTTAGCCATACAATAGTCCTACTTATGGCAGCGTGAAGTTTTTTTTCCTAAGAAATTATTCATATGACGTCAGCAGCTTAAATATTAAAACTGATTTTGTATGAAATTGAGGACTGTTTGTGAGAAACAAATGTCAAAATCGTGTTCTGCAGCATTCACTTCATATTTTGCACCACAAACGACGTACATTTTACACATTTTTTAAGGTGGGAGTGTCCCTTCAAGCACTATGGGGCCTCCTGCTAGTACAGGTGGACATCTTTAAAGCACAAGAGGGACTCCTGTAAGCACAGGGGGACTCACTTAGGCAAATAGGGGCCTCAATCAGGCAAAGCGGATTATCTTTTAGGCACAGAGTGACCTCCTGTAAGTAGAGGGGTTCCTCCTTTGGAACAGGGGGGCCTTTTGTTAGGACAGAAAGCCTTCTTTAAGCACAGGGGGCCTCCTTGATGCACAGAGATGACTTATTTTTACATGGAAGGGGCCTCCGGTCCTCAGGAATGTGCCTCTTTTTCGTAAGGAGCCCCCGCTTATCAAACAAACACTCGGATACAAATAGAAATCAATGGGAATGCAAAATTCAACATTTGGGATGCAAGTGCATCTCAAAGTATAATCCAAGTTACCCTTAGGCCCGCACCCATAATTTCGGCCTTTTTGCAGCTTTGAATACCTAAAATTATTATATGAAAGAAATAATATCATCGCTCATAATAGGTGTAACATTATTAAAAGAAAATCCAAATATTTTTCAGCCATGGGCTTCTTCAGTGGACAACTGTATCATGTCCACTGAAGAAGGCCCATGGCTGAAAATTATTTTGGATTTTCTTTTAATATTTACACATATTATGAGCATGAGGTTATTTCTTCATATAATAATTTTACTAATAATGCTCAAAGTAACGTTTGATTTAATTAAAACTTTGAATACCTCATGAATTATACGTTTTCGCAGAGATAGTGATGCACCGATGACTTGGATGTGACAAAGCTAGCCTAACGTAACAAAGCAAACTAAAACGTAACAAAATACTGTGTAAAATAAAAACAACTTTTTCGCGGCAGATCAGCACCAACACCGGTTGCTGCTCGGTCTTTCAAGTCAAGCAGCCAGTATGTAAATGGATGGGTGACCCTCCTGGGTTCGAATCCCATGTCAGGAAAACTTTTGTGACGGTACACCGTAAAAAGTGTTTGATGGGTGTCGTGACACTCAAAATACACCCATAGATAACACCCTTAGGGTGTTTTCTGGGTGTTATGGGACGATGGAAAAGTGCCAGTACACTTTGTATGGTGTTGTATGGGTGTCATGACACTCAAAGTACACCTACAAATAACACCCATCGGGTGTTCTCAAGGTGTCTGTTGTACGAATGCAGGGTGTTGGTACACTGATAAAAAGGTGTTTTATGACTGTCACAACACTGTTAATAGTGTTCAAAGGGTGTCGCGACACCTTAAAAGGTGTCAACGAACACCTTTATATGTGTGTGACACCCGGAGTCACACCTGGAAACACCCGTACGGGTGTTTTATATTTTATCAGTGTAGTGTTTGTTCATTATGCCGTTGATTATATTATGCTTTGTTGTGTATGCATTTACTAACCACGGACACTGTTAAACATACAGAGCTCTGCCTTCTAATATCCTGTTATGCTCTGACGAGGAGCAAGGGAAGAACTTGTTAAATACCCTTATTCCAAAAACTGGCTAGAAGTATTTTTACAGTGTGCGCGAGTCCTGTGTTTTGGTCCATTTTTGTTGTGGCCTCATGCGAACTTGAGTCGGTGAGTGTGCTACATTTTGGTCAATTTCGGCCTTTTTGCAGCTTTGAATACCTCAATTATACGTTTTTGCAGAGATAGTGATGCACCGATGACTTGGATGTGACAAAGCTAGCCCTGGTTAGGTGGTGAGCCAGCTTGCGCGTGGATTATACTTGTCAGCCGCCATCGCGATCACTCTCTTGGCGATCGGATGGAGACTTGGTTTTCGGCAGCGACCGGGCTTGATGACCAGGTCAGTTCCCACCTTTGCACGCTTCAACCACTGGTGAAGTTTGGTTCGATTTATATCAAACTGCATGCACACACTCTTTTGAGCTTGTTTAGCAAAAATAATGTCAACAGCTCTGATGCGGAATTCAGGACAATTCTCATTGCCCAAAATTGCCGGTTTAGCGCTTGGGCACAAAACGAAAAACAACCACCCGCCGCTGACCTTACCTAGCAACTGACCCGGGTCATGACCGGACCTTGGGAGGGCTTGGTGTTCAAGGGCGACTGCTGAGGTGTATATTTAATTAAGTTTGACAATCGTAGCTTCGTCGGGTACAGTGCAGTAGTGATATTAACCCTCGCACCGACGGGGGGGCGGATATCCGCCCCCCCCCAACAGGTTTTTCCGGACTGGCGGGAAAACGGCAGCGCGTAGCGCCGCCAAAATTTGTATAGCTGTTTGGGCATCAATTACACACAATTTCTAAAAAATGACTCCCTAACTTTCAAGGTCACGTTGTCAGGTCCCATTAAATGACCTGACCTCAAGTCACGTTTTTGAAAGTTCTTGACATCTTGCGAAGCCACAGTGGTGAACCAAACAGTTTTGAAAACTCACAGTGTTGTAATGAGGCCCCTTCGATATCTACAGTTCGTTTATCTTGAATTTTTTCATATCGGTGACCTGAGGTCATGTCAATTTTTGAGACCTCCCATTATAAGTATATGGGAGAAAATTGAAATGCGCATCATTCGAACAAAACCTGGCTAAATGTGGTCAGTTTTCATCGATATCACTATTCTGAAGCAAAGTATAAGAATGCAAATTGTATGTTTCTTCGGTGACCTCGTTAAGGTCAAATCCAATGTGCCCAAAGGTCATATGTTTTTTGTGCAATAATTCATGTTCTACGTAAGATAGAGTACTGTGGCTCTCACCATTCTGCTTCTCTTGACAACCTTCATCGATAGACATACAATTTGACTTGACCTTGACATGACCTCAGGTCAGGTCAATTTTGTTTAGTTTGACATAGCTAGATCATACGATATATGGTTTAATGCGCCGTGATGTGAGAAACACGATGGTGGCAAAATGACTGCTCTACCTTTACAACTTAACCCTATTAGTGGCAGGGGGGCAAATATTGCCCACCCCTCATGTTTGTCTTATATATATCCAAAACGGCTATGAGTAGGCTTATGTAACTTTCGGACTTTTCCTAAAATTGATTTTCACATCTGGAATCAAATTTTGGAGTTTCTGACTTGAACAGAGGCGGTTCCAGAGCCCAGTGTTGGGAGGATTTTTCGGCGACAATTGTCGATGTTACGGAAATGCGATCTTTACGGATTCTTCCTAACTGCCTCAAATATGAAGAAGTTGCATAGGTTTACGGTGATTTAAATAAATTCAAATTAGTTGATGTTCATGATATATTGTATTTTTTACGGCAGAGGCGGTTTCAAGTAATTGAAAAGGGGGGATTTCCAAAAAGTATGAAACGCCTAGCTGACAGTCAATAAAGCAATCTAATTGCGTTTATAAGGCTATGAAGATTGCGAAGAATAGTTTCCCTCCTTCTAATTTTATCATAATGTTTTAACCGTCTTAAGTTTCAAGGGCGTGGTCCCAGGCACAGAAAAAGGGGGTAAACTTGCATAACGTGATTAACGATATACCAGCGATGTAACGGAGCAATAACAGATAGTTGGTATGATGATTGGTTTTATGAGTCCAGGAAGAAATAAATACATTTTTTGCAAGAGGCGCGCTCAGGAATCGAACAAGGGCGGTCATATATTACAAGGAAACTTTGATGCCATTGGGCCTAAAGGAATAAATAACCTGCAGTTTCCGATGAAAAAACGGCAACGGGGGGGGGGTCTTTTTGAAAGCATTTGAAGAGAAGAGGCAGCCCAAGGTAGGTTAAAAAGCGGGCAACTTATGTGAATTTTGAAAATTGGCCAGCAATCTACTACTGACTTCTGACCGGCGAACGCTCCTTTTTTCGCATATTTTCTTAACATGGCCGTCTAATTATGGGGATGCCGATTTTCACAATGTAAGTTTTGAGCTTATGGCCGTATTTTTTGTCATATTTTTCTAACAAAAAGTTTAAATTACACCACTTCTCATTGACTTGTAATGTTAACATCGGGACAAGAAACCGCTTCTACTCAGAGGCTATCGTGGGCGGCTCAGATAAGTCCCGCCTCCTGAGGGGAGGAGCTGTTTGACACCGCCTGACTCCGAACCGGTCAGTCGAGCCTTGGCTTTGCTTCGGTGATCAGCTCCGCGGAGATGGTGTAATGTTTACCGCAAACTGGCAAGAAACGGCTGAGGAGAAGCATTTTGTGATGTGATGTCAAACAATGAATGGGTGCAAGATTGCAATGTTTGTAATATCCGTCAGACGCCTTAATCTGCAAAGGACGAGTAAGCCAGTCGAAAACGCGATACGGAACAAGAAGTGTGCACGTTGGCACGTGCAGTGTGACCCAGAGTTTGATTTGCGCGTCAATTGTCAGTAGAATGGTCCTAAACAATCACTTAACAGTCCAGCCATTTATCAGCTATAGCAGAATAACGTTTTCTGACATCCCTAAAAGCGGCGCACCTGCACACTCGCCATGATAACCTGTCCTGAGAAGAAAAGATGTAAACAATATCATTGATTTAATAGGGGCTACCAAATGGCGAAGATCGCTTGTTAATCGTATGCGGGTTTTTAAAAATATAAGTTTCTGAAAAGTTTTACGGTGTGCTGGTTTATCCCGGTCGGGTCGGCCGCTTATTGTGAGAAACTCCCCGTAATTCCAGTGAGGAACTTGCGAGCGCTTAGCGCTCGCTCGTACATAATTTTGTCTTTTGCTGAACGAACGCCTGCCGTGGAGGCCCACCGTAGCGCAGCGCTGCCAGCGGCCGACTGGCTGCAGGAGCTGGACTGAACCCAGTGCTCCGGTCAGTAGTACAGCGTCAAGGCGTGGGCGGAGCAAACGCCGCGCGGGGCGTGGGGCTACAAGTCCAGATGGACTGAGAGCCTTCTACCCAGGCTTGTGATTCTTTTAGCGTTACGAGTCCAATGAGAAGTGGTGTAATTTCACTTTTTGTTAAGAGACAATATTGACAAAAAATAGGGCCATAAGCTCAAACTTACACTGTGCAAATCGCTCCTAATTGGGACGGTTGGTTAATAAAATAATATCGAAAAGGAGCGTGCTCGTCAGAAGTCCGATAGTAAGTTATTTGTTTGACTAGTTAGTCATTATATAGCGGGATTTATTCCTATAAAAGGGTCTTAACCTTTCCCCAAATGGGATGCCTGGATACGCCTAATGATGATTTTTTCAAAGTATTCAAAATGGAACCTATCTATGACCAGTAACTGATTTACTATTTCTGTGGTAGAAGCTGACTGCGAATCATTATTTTTGGTATATTTTTGCCTCCCTTTTTCGTTCACCCTGGCACGCCTATGGTAGACAAAAATATGCTTAATAAACTATTTTTGGAATGATGTAAAATAAGAACCATTGCATTTTATTTCGAACAAAAGCCATAAAAACGTTTTGAATTACGCCTTAATTTCGCGCCCCCGGATTTAGTGTCCTGCACACGCCTATGATTGTTTAATTTTTCAATCGTCAATCACAAATCAATTTCCCATTCAATATATATATCGAATCACTGTTTGATTGAATTAAAATCGGTTGATAAACATTGCAGCTGTGTTGGGATCAAAAATACCTATATTTTTTTTGCCTTGTTGCCCCTAGTTTAATTTATGAATTCCATTTTTTAGAAATGTAGATCATGTTAAGGTAAATCGACCACCGTTTGATTTTTGAAAATCGGACAAGACAGATCTTGGAGATATCCGGGGGCGGAATATGCCCCCCTGCAACTAATTGGGGTAGCCGGGAGCCTGCCAAAAATAGGGTTAAGAAGTTATTAACAAAAAACTTGTTCAGTAAAATTAAGCATTTTGACCTTCGCTGACCCCTGGAGCCTTAACTATTGAAACGATCTGACATCTGAGGAAATGTTAGCAAAAGAGTGTTTCAAGCGCATTGCAGTGCTTTTTTGGGATTGCTCCTAGCTATGTTAGTTACTGAGCTAGCCCGGATTATGTGAAGCTGTGCTCAATTTACTCGAGATATGGGAAATTTTGACCTTTTTTACCTCTGGTGACCTCAATATTGACCTGATCAAAAAATAACTAAGTATTTTCGCTAGTCATCGTCACGGCCTACCTCACGCCGTTTTCCGATTCTCGCTACGTTGCGTAGTTTTCGAGATCTCTGGGAGGGGGGGTTATCCGCCCCCCGTCGGTTCGAAGTTGGCTCAGACCCCCGTCGGTGCGAGGGTTTAACTTTAAAACAGACATGTTCGATAATTATAAGACACCCTGTAAAAGAAATGGAATAGTAAGGATTGATATTTTGTTTTGGTTGCCTATCTAATAGATAACTTAACAGGACAATTATATAGAAAAGGAAACTTACTCGTAGATAAAGTTTATGAAATTCGTATGACATTTATTTGTTATGCCTTTTGCATCTCTGATCAGAATTGTACCATATATCGTCAAAGAATCTTACTATAATGCACTCATTTATTATCCTATTATACAATATAAAATAAGTTTGTTAAGCGTAAATGCTATTACGATTGATATATCGTGATAAACCGTGATCATATCCATGTATTAATCGTGATATATCGTGATGCATCACGATTAACAGTTCTCTAATAAATATATACGATAAATCGCAGAAAAGGCTAGAAGACAAGTGGATAAAAGACGTCGGCAGTTTCCAAACTGGTAGCATGCTCGATAATTGTACATCCAACAAAAACTCGTAAATCCAAATTTTTCACTTCTGTTTGATTTCTAGAATCATAGCTACAAATAAATATATTCATATCATTGGTAAAACTGAAAATAACATATGCACTTTTTGTTCATCGTCGTCGGAAACACTATGCCATCTGTTTTGGAATTGCACGGAAGTACAACATTTCATTTGACAACTATTTGACTTGCTTCAATCACTGTTTAAGTTGTACAATCACATATAAAAAAATGTTTTTCACCAACGTGAGTGAGTGCAGTTTTTGAAAAAAATTAAGCTTGAATCCGAAAAGGAGTACCCATTTATCATGGCTTGCTAACAACATACACAAACTCAATCACAAATTGAAACAGTTAAATTAACTTCAATTTTCGAATATTACTGATATTATAAAAACATAACAATATAGTAAAATAACATAACAATTGCATGCAAAAAATAATAATAACAATAACATACAATAAAATATAACATATAATAACAAAAGCAAACAAGGCCTGCAGGCTCCTGCCTTCGGTGCTTCCTTCCCCACCAACCATAAAGCCCCTCGTATAACCCATTGGGAAGGTGCTGCGAATGTTCACCGGCCTCAGGGGCGCTGGTGGGTCCGTGCCGGAAGCAGACGCAGACCCAGGACAAAGCTAGAGAGTGACTAAACTCCCGACCGCTGTCACCGTTCGGCTCCTGCCGTTGGTCCTGCCGTTGCCGTTGCTGGTGCTGCTGCTTCTGACGGTGTTGCTGCCGCCCCCGCTCGCTGCGCTGGCTCACCGTGCCGGTGCAGTCTTGTAAAGAGACACTGTCCCACTGTCAACGTAAAAATGGTAATATGTTAAAGAACAGCCGAATTTTAATAAGCACTGAAGTTCCGTTTTTTGTTTTTGTTTTTTAATTCGCGCCCAGTCCGCCCAATATCGCCGTTCAAGTTCAGTTTTGCTTCCATCCAATGAGGTTGTCGAGTCCGCCACCACTACTTTATTAAATGATAGGCATGAAGGAAGGAAAGTTAAATGTAAAGAAGGAAAAGTTAATGCAAAATACATTTTTTTTAAAAATTTTACGAAGGGATTTGGATTTTCAGCATTGATGAAGTTTTTTCTCACCGAAAGTTTCTTTTAATGATTGGTACACTCCGATTCTGGAGATACCATGGACAAGAGTCTGTTTCACGTTTCATTGGCACGACTCAAATGCGGCAGAAAGCGGTAAAGATTCAGTTACAGGAACCACAATGTAATAAGCGCTCGCGTTCATCCAAATTGGCAATAGCGTGAGCTGAGGTTTGGTCAGTTCAAGTTTTTTTATCCCTTCTCTGTGATTACAGTTTAAACTTGAGCAAACGCTTCCATGTACGTAGTGGTGTGTTAAATTCGTAAACAGTTTTTTAGATTCTTAAAAGTTAATGAAATTAATGTTATTTGTTATTTGCGCTTTTTGGATAAGAGTTTAATGGAAAATACAATCATATAAGGTGGTCCTTAGCTTCTTGTTTTAACCTGTTTTTGCGATATCATCCGGAAGAGGCAGTGTCCCTTTAAACCCCCCCCACAGGTTTTTATTTCCGGGAATATACGGAAAAACGGCGGCGCGTAGCGACGCCAAATTTTTCAAGTACTGTTCAATCATCTTTTGCCCAGCCTTCTCTATTTTTATGACTTCAGGTCATGTCAGGTCAGGTCACCAGGCAGGGTCATGTGACCCAGCCTAAAAAAATGCGGCCCTACCAAAGCCAGAGTTTTTTAGTTGATCGGTTTCGTACTTACAGGAATTTCACGAGGAGCATCACTACCTATAGTTTCGTATATCTCGGATTTTTCATATCGGTGAACCTAAGGTCAGGTCATTTTCCTTGAACTCTCCATTATAAGTCAAATGGGGAAATATTAAAATGCTTTCCATTCCTAGGATACGCATGATATCAGCCCAATTTCCTTCTTTATCATGTTTTTATAGGCCATTCTTGAAGACCGAGGTGCAGTCTTTCTTCTGGTATCCCTACAGGAACAGCCGAGGTCATCCGAGGTCACCAACTTCTTTTTGTCAATAACTATCGATACAATTGAGATAGAGAATTGAAAACAGCACCAGTGTGTTTGTCTCGTCAAGACGCGTCTCCCAATGTCAACATGAACCTTAATTGGGTCACCACTTGACCTGAAACCTGAGGTCAAATTTTAGCATTGACCTAACCTGGTAACCATATACACGATTCGAAGCGCCTTGACGAGACAAACACGATGGTGTCATAATCTTTTTCCTATCGCACTTATGTAAACAGTTATTCGTGAAAACATTTTTGGCAAAAAATAACCTTTTTGATTTTCGATGACCTCTGGAGCCAAAACTATCGACCTGAGATGAAATTTGAGGGCCTATATGCTATTGCAAATTTAAATAGCTATCATAGTTTCCGATATAAATGGGGTATCTGGAGCTAAGTCCTAAATCTGGAAAATTTGACCTTTGATGACCTCTGGTGACCCTAATATCGACCTGATAATTTTTGTTGTACTGAAAATAGTTTCGAAATCGCTTTTGAGAGCTCTCGATGATGTTTTTGGTTTATGTCTAGGTCCCATAGGAGCGGAGTTTTAGAAAGGGGGCGTCCGAAACGCCCCCCCCCGGCCCGAGGAAGGTGGCGCAAGAGCACCGGCCCGGGCGGTGTTAACCTGCGCTTGACCGGATGTTATCCAAACGCCATTTATCGGGGGGCAAATGTTGCCTCCTCCCACCGTTATCTACAGAATTAATGATTGTAGCGAGATGCGCAAGGCAACGTTCGAAAGCTCTCATCGAGACGCATCTCAAGCATGCTCGAAATTATTTAAATCATGGTCGCATATCAGGTCAAGGTCAGGCCAAAGTTCAAAGTCGAGACAATTGAGCTTATGGACCATACTTTCCATCCGGAGCTTTTTGATTGTTCAACCATGATCACCCAAATTGTTTCCAAAAGGTAATGACACATATCCCGCATGAAGCAAACCATGTTGATTTTTTGCAATGGTCAAGGTCAAGATCAGGTCACAAAAGGTCACTATCAAAAACAGATTTTTGCATGTCTTGCTTCACATGTTGTATGGGCTGTTGTATACGTATACATTGATAGTTATATTTAAGGCACCATAGGAGCTCATTTAAGAGAAGTAAGTGTCTAGCTGAGGTCAAACTCAGGTCAAATGAGTTTAAATGTTGTAACTGATAAATCTGAAAAAAGGGAATTCTTTTAGACCAGTTTAATCTCAGAAATACTTTGCTGTCATTTTGTGTCTTCATCTTGTCAAAATAATACAAAAACGCAATTTCAAAATTTTACGGAGTTTTATTCTATCAATCCAAAACTGTATTCATCATATGTTCCAGTTGACCACAAAAAATATCGGGGAAAAAACGTGTTTTTAGACTTAACCCGCGCGGCGTAAAGGGGGGAGGGTAAATAATTACCTCCCCTCCCGGCTTTTCCGCAATAACTTGAAAAACTATCAAAGATAACGACGCCCCAAAAATTAGTAACTTATTTGCATCAAATTTGGACGTCTTTCCTAAACAAGTTCATCAACAAATATTTAGAATGTTGGAAGATAATGAGTTTTGATGACGTCATGTCATGCGATTTCGGTTTGTAAATAACGATAAACTGTTTTGATGCATCGTATAAAACATAGTTTCAAGGCAAATTGGAAACGCAAAACTGTAAAGAAGGAAGGACATTTAAATTCTCTTTACCAAAATGGCCCCAAATAAATCCCGGGAAATTTTCCCCCCCCCCCCCCACAATTTTTGTTTTTTGATACCCAAAATCCCAAAACTTTTTTTTTCGGAAAATTTCACCCGATTTTTTGTTTCAAGAATAATAAAAAACGATGAAATTTATAAAAAATAACCAAATGTGAAAAATACCAACAAAATTTCAAAAGTATATCATCATTTTTCAGTGACTGATTGGCTTTCCCAAGCATAAGTAGGTGATGACGTCATTTTTTAAAATACTTTTTTTCTTTTTTAACCTGATAAAGCTATATAAAATTCATTGTTGTATTTATGAGACAAAACTGACCTATACACATGCATTGTTTATTCATATTAGTCAGTTACCAGTTTTGACCTTAGATGACCTGATCTTGACCTTTTATGGGTTTAAGTTGTAAAAATGGCTGTTGCTATCGATTTTTGCCTGTCAAATAACCCCTAAAACATGTGTCACAAGACTTTCGGTGACCTCTTCGTGACAGTTACCTTTTGTGACCTGATCTTGACCTTGACCTTTGCATGAAAATTCATTTTTTATTAAATGCAGAAGATGTATTACACCTTTTATAGCTTTATGTGCATTGATAGTCTTAATTAAACGATTATAATTGAAAGTATGAACCATTAACTCAATTAACTCTATTTTTCCATATGACCTGACCGTGACCTGACATTTGACCTAATTTGAAAAAAATGGGTATGCATTCAATTTGTTTCTTTGAGAGCTTTCGATCGCCGCCTTGCGCGTCTCGCTGCGGATATTGGTTCGGAAGATACGAGGGGGGGGAATTTACCCCCCCTCCTACGCCGCGCGTTCGGCTGGAGACCCCTACGCCGCGCGGGTTAATTACCCAAAACGCACACATAATTATCGGGTACTACCGGTTACTACCGGGTAAAAATACATCCTTCGTGAAAACGGCTATTATAACCTAGACAGAGCCCTAAACGGAGCCAATTTTCCTCACCCCCGTTCCAGAGCACAGACGCTTCACACCTGCAGAATCTCCCCCCCCCCAGATCACCACGTCCTTCCCCTGGCACAGCAGAGACTCTTCACTCCCCAAGAATTACCACGTCCTTCCCTTGGCACAGCACAGACGGATCACCTTCATCTCTTTCCCCGGCACAACAGAGACTCTTCATCTCCTACCCAATAATCTTCCCCTCGTATCACCACGTCCTTCCCTCGGCACAGCGATGCTCCGGCACCGCTGTTCATCGGCGGGCCGCAGACAGCGCCTCTGTCAAAGGTTGTTCCCACAGAGCGGCAGGAGACGGGACCGCTGGCGGCACAGTCTCCGCTCGCAGTAGCTGCACAGCCTGTTGAAGGCCTTCAGCACCTTCCAGGTCATGGTCGGTCGGTCCGACGACGAAGTTTGGCGAGTACACGTCCTCGTCCTGAGGGCTGGTCCTCCGAGAAGTGCTGCTTTACCGTGTAATTAGCACAGCCAGCGGAGGTGACGAACAAGCTGCCGGAGACGCGGGGGGAGGGGGTGTCAGATGTGGACAGGACCGTGCGGTCTGAAGCGTATTTGACAAAAAGTGTCGATTCGATCAATTTTTAAACGATGGGTAGTTTTTAAAGGACACTTGCCGTCTGCCACCTTCCAAAAAGCTCTCAAATGTACGCCGTTTGTGGTGCAATTATTTAACTAATTGCTGCTTAACACGATTTATGACATTTTGTTCTCACAACATTGCTTTAATTCATGAAAAGCGTTTAATTACTTTGGCTGATGACGTCATATGAAGGAATTGGTGGAGGAAAAGAAAACCTTCACGTGCCATAAGTATGACTAGTGTATGGCTAATGTATGGCCAAAGGTAAAACAAGTCGACTGTAATAAACTTTTAGCAAAAGAGAGACGACGACATCGGCTCAAAATCCTTATTCAAATATGTTTGGGACTAGGGATATTACAGATGTCAAAACCAAACTCGAATTTCTCTGTTATTTGACCTCAGTGGTTGTTTTAACTTATGCCATACACAATTGCAATGACAAACAGCCAAAGCGGCTATCTCAACTCAAATATAATGTTAAGGTGGCAGTGTCCCTTTAACTCGCGCCCCACTGGGCCTCTGCATTTCCTTCGCCCGACTAAGGTGTGTTTGTTTACCCCCTCTTGTCGGCTCCTATGGCACGTAGACCAAAACAAAAACACAGTTCAAACCGTTATCAAATATCATTTTGAAACTATTCAATTGTTTTCGCTCACATCAAAACTCAGGTCACCAGAGGTCTTCGAAGGTCAAATTTTCCAGTTTTAGGACATCACTCAAGAAACCCACAAATACCTCGGAAACTATGTTATCTATAAAAAACGTCCAAAAGATAATCGCTAGCCATTGCAGTTTTGTAATCGCAACCGGTTCTCAAAATTGACCTAAGGTCAAAAGTTTAGGCCCTAGAGGTCAATAAAGTCAAAATGCTGATTTTTGGCAAAAACTACTTTCGAAAATTACTTCTTATCTAATAAAGATAACGCAATAATGGTTACGCCATCGTATTCGTCTCGTCAAGGCGCTTTAAAATATGACAAATTGTATCATGATAGGTCAACTTAAAAAAATGACCTTTGGTCAAGGTCAAGTGGTGACCCAAGTAGGTCATGTTTCATATCAGGAGATGTGTCTTGACGAGACAAACACATAAGTGAAAGTTACACTTCTCTATTTTCATTATGTCCAGATATATTGACGAAAAGGTGTTAGTGACCTCTGATGACCTCAGATAAGGGTCCCTGTGAAAAACCTGCACTTGGATCATACATAATATCCTTTTATAAAACTGTCCAGAAAGAAATGAACTGATATCTTCGAAAAAGAAAGGATTTGAATAGTTATCCATTGACTTATAATGGGAGGTCACAAAAATGACCCGACCTCAGGTCACCGATATCACAATTCCGAGATACATATTTTTTAGATACTGGTGACTTGATGTAATCTTAAAAGTTTGATATCGACCCGTTAAAAACTGTGGTCATGGAACGTCCGCAAACGTTTTGGTAGGTCTGGTCACATGACCTGACCTGGTGACCTGACCTAACCCGATACAAAACTTGAATTTTTGAAAATGTGCGGAAAGGATCAATGAATCGTTATGCCAGATTTGGCGGCTCTACGCGTTGCCGTTTTTTCGTTATCTCGATAAAACAGGAGGGGGTGTTCAAACCCCCTCCCCCAGTGGGGCGCGGGTTAAGAAGGTGCCGTTATTAGTACAGATGGCAACTAAGGAGACGCTGAGGTGTGTTCGAAATACGCTGACTAACATTAATAAACAGGAAGTGTGTGAATACTACCCAGCCTAGTTCGTTGATAGTGATCATCCGGCAGTGAGTACTCATGGCCAGATGGTAGGTACTCACCTGTTGAGTCCCCTAATAGTGATAAGTAGACTGTGTTAATTAAGTTTTTGATAGTGATGGACAAGCGATCAGACTCCACTTGTTCAGTCCTCTGATAGTGAAGGCAGATGTTCGGACAGTTTACGCCTGTGCGACGAACATGTTCGTCTATCCAGAAGGAACGGCACCACAGTGGACTGCCAGCCACCAGTGCCCTAGCACGTCCTGGGGTGATGATGCATAGCCAGCCCTGGAGGGGCGACACAGCGACGAGTGAAGCCGGCAGACCAACAGCAGGCCCAGTGCTGAGGGTCTGCCGCGTCCGGGCCAACGGTAATTTGAGGGTTGTCATATCGGCCAACAGCAATCTGAGGGTTCTTGCTGCATCCGGCCAAACAGCCATCTGAGGGTCGTGGCCGCGTTCCGGCCAACAGTATTTGAGGTCTGGCCAACATCCGCCAACAGCAATCTGAGGGTCTGGGCCGCATCGCGCCCAACAGCCATCTGAGGGTTGGGCCACGTCCGGCCCAAACAGCCATTCTGAGGGTTCAGCCGCGTCCGGCCAACAACAATCTGAGGTTGCGCCGCGTCCGACCAACAAGCAATCTGAGGGTCTGGCCCGCGCCCGGACAACAAGCAATCATGTAAAATGGTGAGCAAGCGAGGACGTCTGCAAAATCGTCAATGATCATCATTGTTCATCAGGCGAGTAGAGGGTTCACCATGCCATGGTAAGGCGGGCCCATACGCTGACAAGTAAGACGGGTAGAGGATCCGATACCTGACATGTAAGGCGGGTAGAGGATCCATACCTGACATGTTAAGGCGGGTAGAGGATCCTACTGACATGTTAAGGCGGTAGAGGAATCCATTACTGACATGTAAGGCGGGTAGAGGATCCATACCTGACAAGTAAGGCAGGTAGAGGGTCCATACCTGACAAGTAAGGCGAATAGAGGGTTCATACCTGACAAGTAAGGTGGGTAGAATGTCCGGGGCCACTCCTCGTAGCTGACGTGCCATTTCGAGATGCCACGGTAGGGACGCGAGTTTGGGAAGAGGTTGCCGCCCAGATACTTGGACGGTGAAAGGAGCTGCAGCACTTTCATCAGCTCGTACACGTTGTATACGATATCGTCGTCCATCTTCACAATGTACCTGTCAAAGGAGGTGGTCACGGAATACATACAAGATGGTAACGGAATGCATACAAAGGTAGTGCGGCGTGGTGGGCACTGCACTTGGTATCAAGCCTGGTGTCATATCATAGATCCTTGGCAAAGTGTAGCCTTGAGTCTTGGTTGATGGTGCTCCTCGTATTAAGAAAGTACCTTATTGCTATTGTTCTAGGTAACATATTAACTATGACGAAATTAATTATTGAAATACTCCTCCTTAAACCGCGCGTTACTGGGGTATATTCTGTAACCCAACTTACTTAGGGGTGGGGGCTATCAATAGCCCCCCCCCCACTGATCTCCGAAACTACTAAAGCGATCTTAAACAAATGAATAGCATTCCATAGCCCTATCTCATTTGTTGAGGGAAACCTAATATTGTTATCATCAGGGTCACCGATGACGTCACAGGTAACGTCAAATACAAAATGTTTGACATCGCCATCAAAGTCCGGTGGTCGTCATTGTCGCGCAAAAATGCGATATTAAACGCAAAACAGGTTGATAAATCGGTATGATTCGTGCATTTAATACATCTAATTATCATTCTAATCTAATTTTGACCTTAGGTTAGGTCAAGGTCATCCAGGGTCACAAAATCAAACTGAATATTAAGGAAATTAGGAGTTATAACACATGTGTATGGGTTCGTTTATCGATTAGAACGCGGAAAATGTCCTTAGAAAATGTTTACCCATACAAATTTAAGAAGAAGAAAAAAATCCCACTAGGGTAATTGTTATCAGCATACAAGGTGCTCCTTCCGGGACACACAGGCCGGCACTACTATCAGCTGATCGAGGTACGAGCTCCGACGCCAAGGGGTCAGGATCCTGTCACAAGGGATCGGGTACACTTCCGTTCGGATCACCCCCGCAACCACAAGCGGCTCCGGGTCGTCGCCTCGTTTCCCCCTGCCAAGTTATACCACGCAGACCGTCGACGAGACAAGCAAATATCGGTGGCTTATTGTGCGAGCCGTGCCATGGCACCACGACGAGGGCCAACAGAAACCAGCCAACGCCGCCGTAACAGGTATCGTCCCATCGCACGCTGGCCGCCAACGCGGTGGCCGCCATGCTGTGGGCCACACACAGTCCCGCCACACACTGTATGGTCCCGCTATGCGATCGCTGATCTCGTTGGCATAGTTGTGCGACTCCGTTGACGACACCGTACAATTATCGCTTGCCACATGACACCATGCCGCTGACGTGATATGACTCAGGCTGTTCATAGGTCTAGGACTGTATCACCGTATGCAAATACCTATCACCCTCTGCCTCCGGCACCCTGGGTTTCGGACGCTGGCCAGCCGGCGTCCTAAGTGACGAATTCCTGGTGGCGGCCGCAGACAAAGCCCGGCTCGGCCGCCGACCGGCCGAATACCGCGATTAGACTCCGCCCACGACAACCAACGATCGGGCTCCGCCCACGATGACGTCACTCTCGCTAGCCTTAACCCTATTAGTGGCAGGGGGCAAAATTGCCCACCCCTCATGTTTTTCTTGGATATCTCGGAAACGGCTAACGAAGTAGGCTTATGAAACTTTCGGACTTTTCCTAAAATGATTTCAGCATACTGGGTTGATCAAATTTTGGAGTTTCTGACTTGAACAGTAGGCGGTTCCAAGGGCCCGGTTTTGTGAGGATTTTTCGCGACAATGGAGTATATGCAGTCACCGAAATATTGGAAATTTTATGTGTTCCGAGAAAGGAGTATCTTTTTCTGATCAGTGCTGGTAACTTTAATTATTTTATCTGAGACTAGAACATGCTTAAAACATGTAATATTTAAGTGCGGCTGGCGAAACGCACTTGCGTTTAAAACCGTTACTACGGGAAGACACCGCTTCAGGTGACTGTGACGTCACGGTTCACTTCCACCGCTCGCTTATGTTGAAGAGATGGAGCTTCATCAGGAATCAACGATTGGTGAAGTAACCTTACTGTCATTTTGCGTAAAAAAATGCACTGGATTAGCTCAACATATATTACATTTTCCATTTTATTTCACTTCTTAAATGATAATCCATTCAAACTACCAGATAACTGACATCAACTTCTGGCTACTAAATTATATCCAACTGATACCTGTGTTAATAGTTTGTTTTATTCTTACAATACGAGTGTCTGCGTTTTTAGTTTGCAATTGTTTTCATTTTTGGAACTATTTAATATGTGTATAAAACGTTGCTTTCTTTCTTTCATTCTTTCGTTATATTTTAGTTGCTAGTAATTGTGCATGAACACGCTTATTTTATTTAGCAGCCTACCAAAGTTTTCGGTTTCCTCATAAACTCCTAACATAAAATGCAGACAAACTTGATACCAATGCAAAAGATGCATCATTTTACTCAAACCAAATGGTATTTTGTTCTGAAACAATCAGGCATTCCAAATTTGAGGCTCAAAGTGAAATCCCTATCCTCTAAAGCATTAGCGCAATTCAGGCTCTCATGAGCCGGTGATGTCACCAACTCAAGTACGTAAACGCTCTTCTTGCTTCGCCAAATGAAGTTTGCCTTTATTGCTAGAAAGAAGGAGTATTATGAAAATATTATTATTTAAAAACTATAAATATTTTTATCTTTCGTTGGTGTATTTTTCTCACAAGCGTGGCATATACTCCATGGCGATAATACCGAAATGCGGTGCTTAACGGATTCGTGCCTAAGCTGCCTCATGTTAATGAGAAGTGCATAGCTTTTACGGTGATTTCAAATAAGTTCAAATGGTTTTGATGTTCGATGAAATATTGTATTTTTACGCAAGAGCGTTTCAGTACTTGAAAAGGATTTTTCAAAAAAGTATGAAACTTTAGCTGAAGTCAATCAAGCAAAATTTATAAATTGCGATTATCCTGCTATGAAGATGACTGGAATAGTTCTCCTTCCAATTTGGCATTCATGTATTGCGTGCGTGAGTTTCAAAAGGGCGTGTTGAGGCACAAACAAGGGGTAAACTTGCATAGTGACTAACATATATACCAGCGATACGGTGCCAATAAAACAGAAGTTGAGAATGATGACTGGACATATGAGGCCAGGAGAGGAAAATAAATACATTTATTGCAGAGCGCGCTCAGGAATCGAAAAAAAGGTGGTCATATTATTGCAAGGAAACTATGAATGCATGGGCTACAAGGACATAACAACTGCAGTTTCGATGACAAAAGACAGGTGTCCTTTTTAACATTTGAAGAGAATAGGCGAGCCCAGGTAGGGTAAAAAGTGGGTAACTTATGTGAATTGAAAATTGCAAGCAAATTAGTAATTGTTGACTTCTACCAAATTAGTAATTGTACCAGCTCTCACCCCTTCTTCTACCACGGCAGCAACGCTCGGCGGGTCGGACAGAAAAATATGCATAAGGTGCATTATGGGCCGATGCATCAGACCAGAGTTCTGCCGGCGCACGCACACGTGCACCCGGTGCGGGGCTAGGCACCTGACCACTTACAACGACCGGCCGATGGGGGTTTTCCCGACATTAGCAACCCAGGGCGCCCGACAGTACCCGGGACAGTGATGCCCGCCTCTCAGACCAGCTCCACAGTCCCACCCCCTCTCGCAACTACCCCGCTCCGACAATCTTCCGCTCAGCATATCTCCACATACGTGCCGTCCCCCGTCGACCCCGTCGCACTGGCAGCTATCGCAGCCCACGCCGTGCCCGCTGCCACCCTGGATGCAATCTGCTCCCGCCTTCGCGCCGGAGCAGGCTGTCTGCTGGCCGTTCGCTGATGCCATTGTAAGATGACTTTCGAAAGCTGCCTGTCCACTGAAGCCATTTCGAGCCACCCTCTGCCTGCTGACCGTTCGCTGACATTAATTCTCACTCGCCTCGTTTCGATTGTCTGCTGACGTATTTTCCCCTGGACGCAGTATGCTGACCGTCCGATGATGCCATTTGCAGCTGATTTATGAATGCTGACTGTCCACAGCCGCCATTTAGCACCACCCTCCAGGGGTGGTCAAATTGCTTTGAGTGGCCCCGACCTAAAGTCGCACAAAAAATAACCCCATCCAGCTAAGCTAGGATCATTTGATAAAGTTGGAGGCTGCCCCCTCTGCACCCCCCCGTTCCTCTGTCCTTGTTCAGGCGTTGTCAGACATAAATTGTTGACTGTTTTTTTCCAGTGCGGAAATACAGACGCTGCTATCTTTACTATTACTCCGTTATATTTATCCGTGATTGAGGATGCCTACGCATAAAGGCATGTGAGACACTGAATGGTCGCTGGTAAATCACTTAAGATAAGATTAAGATAATGTGTAGAGCATACAAAGGTCAAATCAAGCCTGCGTCAAATAAACATTGGGTCCACCAGGGCTCTATTCTGGGTCCACTTCTGTTTATCCATACATAAATGATTATTCCCAAGATTTCAAACCAAAATTGGTAATCATTGCTTTTTATGGCTGACGATTACAGCCCTTATCTTTGAGGCTGATTTTCAACATCTGAGTTGCAAAGTAAACTTTTTAGGATACAGAACTTCCAAAGTATACGAATGGTTACAAGCAAACAAGCTTCCTTGAACACTAATCATAACATTTATCAATATAATAATAAATATTAATAGTAAATGTAGATATTCAATGTAATATTAAATTGGTATAAATATAAAAAACCACAACAGAAACTGTGAGGTATCTTGGTGTATATATTGATGAGAGCTCAAGTGCAGGAGTCACATTTATGCCACACTTTCCAAATATAATAATCGCTCAATATCAGGGATTATAAGGTCGGCTCTAGATATTTCCTTGGTTCAGAAACACCGGTTTCTGTTGTATAATTCATTAGTTCTGCCGTTACCAAATTACTGCTGTCTGGAGTGTCGGGAAACGCAACAACCAATCACTTCTTAACAAATTGCTATTCTTGGCAGAAAAAAGATAATCAGGATTATTTTGATAATCAACCAAGACTAGGCCCTATTTCAAACCTAATTTTATAATTAAAGCTGAAAAATTCTTTAAAGTAAAAGCATATTGCCAGACTCCAAGCTATAGTCGTGCTTTATAATGTTGCAACTGGAAATGTCCCCACCAGCCATTAGCCCTCACTTTTTGAATTTACTTCAGGACAAATCAAAGAGCGCTCAAGAGTTATCACGCCATTTGAAGAGGAAATATTCACCCGCCCAAAGGTATACCGGACACGTACCATAAGCATGGATAGGACCACGGTTTATGGAATTCAATTGTTGCCCCCAGATTTCCCCGTATAAAACTCAATACCATATACCAAAAAAAACAAATCAAGAAATCGCTAAAAATTCACATGATCTGTGAATATGAATAGCATTTCGCTGCTTGCCTCAAGTTTTGAAAAAAAAAACACTTCCCTTGTACTTGCTCATGCATGTAATATACCTGGAAATAAAAGAAAGACAAAATAACAAAACACAATAGTAGTACAACAAACATAAAGTACTATAACATAATAGTTACATTACCATAAAAAGTGCAGCAATATAACAATACAACAACACAATAGTACAACAACTAGTATGTTGCTACAAAAACTAAAAATAGTAATCGAACATCCATTTAAAACAATGGTTTTTAAAGATCACTCATTTTATGGTTCATTTTGATAGCGAAAGCTTACCCCGACTAACTGGCCGCTGGAACCCGGTTGAGGACCAAAACAGCAACAAGCATTGCTTAGCTGGGAGGAACTCTCCGGTTCCAGCCAAAGACCTTCTGCTTGCCTCGACCAGGACCTTGCCGTTCCCCAACCTTTTTGTATTGAAAGGGTTCATATTGTCGGTGGTATACGGGGTATGTGTGTGTGCACTAACTGCTGTGCTCCGTGCTCCGTGTGCTCCATGTGAACCGTTGTGAGCATTGTGGAGTGTTGAGTGTGTTGGAGTGTGTAGGTATGTGTTTGTGTGTACGATGTGTGAGTAAAATGTAAGGTGTGTGAGGTGTGCAGTGTGCTTGCATTACTCCTATGCATAATATTTAAAAAGTCAGTGTACATGTTGGGTCTATTTACCTCACTCTATTAACAAAAGCTCCTTTTGCTGGGTGTCTAATTAGTTACGCCACTGTCTTGTGTGCTAATCAGACCTTAAACCAGACATGGAGAGCAAAAAAAAACATAAAATACTAAGCAATAACAAAAAAAACGCGGGTCACGTCAGGAACGACGGGTGTTTTGGACAGTCCTGGATTCGTCACTGGCCGTACTAGCCTTAAGCTATCGGCTCGTGGGAATCTGGGACTGACTATTATAGTCGACTAACCCCCCTCCATATCGCCCACCCACCAACCTTTTCGGCTCAAATAGGCTTTTTTTGTCACTGATTATATTGCCTTACCTACCTTGCCTAGTCTAAAATACCCGACGCTCAAGGGAAACATCTCTATATTTTATATTTTGTTTTATCTTCCTTGAGTGATTGGCGCGGACTGTCTACTTTTGTTCTCTTGGTGTTAACGTAAGGTTGCGGTTGGTCGCGTTGGACTGGTGGGGAGGGCCCACTCATGTTAAAGGCTTAAAAAAAAAAAAAAAATCCACTTGTACGGTCAGAAACCCTTGACTAAAAGTGACACAAGGACTGGGTCCGGGTCCGGGGCCGGGGTATACCTTCATTTTTTCGTCGGAAATATGGGTGAAACTAAATAATTGGAAATCAAGAACTGAAACGCAACTGCTAATTACAAAAAAATGCAAGTGTTCATACATACCGACTGACGTGATTATGATAACGTGATGAAGAATACATCTGATTTGATTTTGACGAACAGTATTTCTAAGGATTATCACTTGGTTTCACAGAAAAGGCATAGTATTATTCTTACTGTCATTTTGCCCCCGGGTACCTCATCAGAATGAAC
Source organism: Semibalanus balanoides (assembly GCA_014673585.1). NCBI lineage: Eukaryota > Metazoa > Arthropoda > Thecostraca > Balanomorpha > Balanidae > Semibalanus > Semibalanus balanoides. The sequence goes on from VOPJ01003547.1 coordinate 125,776, forward strand.
ATTTTGTCCCCGACCTTGTCCATAAGGACAGAACACTTTACCACCCCTGCCACCCTCTGTCCGTTGACTGTTCGCTGACGTAAATTATCACTCGCCTCCGTATGGCCGTCTGTTGACGTCACTTCCCACCGCCCTCTGTGCTCTGGCTGTCCGCTAACGCCGTTTTACACTCGTCTCTCTTATGTCTGTCCGCTGAAGTCAGTTCACACTCGCTTCATTATGACTATTCGCTGTCGTCTTTTCCCCTGTCCGCTGTCTGCTGGGCTCGGCATCCCACACGCAGTATGTGTCACTGTCTTCTAGCACGCATCATACAACTGCTGATAGGACCCTTAGTAAAGGCCGTCACATCGGCTCACTTGTCCCAGGATCTGGTCCCGCAGGATATCCCGGCCGCTGCTCCCGGCACCGGCGCTCCACCACCGGCACGAGCGATAATCTCATTTAGCCGCCGTCCGACACCGCCACAACGTGCAAGGCAGCTACTGGATCGGGGGGCGCACGCCACGGAGATCGCCCGCACTCTAAAAGCTGAGAGAACACCTACCCGCCCCAAGCGAGTCCCCATCACCCCGCACACCTCCGCCACCTTAAGACAGCGTTGTCACGCTCCGGTGAGCCCCCGGAGCGGCCTAAGCATGTTCCGGGGGGGGGGGGGGAAATTAGATACGTCTGGCAAATTTTGGCGAGGAATCAAAATTTATCGTTAACCGGTTTTATGTGAACCCGGAAGCAAGTTAAGGGAGAGAGGGCCTATATTACGTTAATGTTTCGTTCAAAAAGAAAAAAGCTAAATTCTATCTTACGTTAAGTATTTCGTTCAAAAGTAAAGTCTAAGTAAAAACACATACATGATCAAATATATATTTCAAATACAGTACATACAGTTCATACACTTGTGAAAAGGTGTCAGTGTAAGTTGGAAAGCCGGAGTGCCATCAAATTGCGGCAAAGGAGACGATTGTCTTCCCGGCCTCCGGCACCCCGGCAGAACCTTGTTGTGGTGGTAAAATTAAGCTGGGGGGGGAAAAAAAAATTTTTCCTATTAAAATAAAAAAAAAACCCAAGCGGGGGGGCCCCCCTATTTTCCGCCAAAGGGGGGGAAAAAATTAACCTGGGGGGCCCCCCCCCGGCCATAAAAAAAAAGCAAAAAATTGGCCGGGGCTTTAAAAGGGGGCCCCCCAAAATAAAACTGTTTTATATTATTAACTAATCGGGTGTTTTAAGAAGAAAATCAAAGGACAAGTTGCAGCAGTTCTGGATATTCGTCCCGAGTAAATTAGGCAAATTGAAAGGAATCGATTTTGTTTGAGTGAAATTGATAAATTTGACGACGCTCGGTTGTTATGTTTAGGGCAATACGATTAGAAAAATGTTTTGATGGTGTATCATGGAAAATCTGGGCAGTGTTTGGCAAGTGTTGGTGGGGTGACGTTCGAAAATAAATGATGTGTTAGCTTGTGTGTCAATTCTAAAGTCGCGCAAGTATGGATCTCCTTCTCTCTGCAATCTTGATGATTTGTGTGAAATGAGAAATTATTGGTTTAATTGGGGTGTAAATGAAAGTGCGGGTCCGTCCATTCCCGCTGCCTTAAATTTTGGTAAATTGTTGATGTATTATTGAAAATGTCTGTAAGAGGGCTTGGTGTAATTGTTTTCAGGAGGAAGAGCTAGCTTGATTTGCCAGTTTGTCCGCTTAGTTGTTAAACCTGCCGATTCCGGCGTGACCCAGAATCCAGAGGAACTTTAATTTTTATGTTTTCCTTGTGTAAATGTTAAATTAGTTGTCGGATTTGATAAACAATTGGGTTTTTGTTGATTTCGGTTGAGAGATTGATAATATTGAAGAGGATGAGTCCGTGCATATTAACGACTTGTTTTATTTTTTCGTCCTTTTATGTAAGTAATTGCAAGTAAAATTGCAGAAATTTCAGACTGTAAAGACGCTGTTTATGTCTGGTATCTAAGTTTTTTGTTAGTTATGTTATTGTTCAAGGTGTAACCCTCCACCGGTACGAACCCTCACTCTCTGGAGCCGTCTGTGTAGATGAAGTGTTGTATGTTGTTGTGCTGTGATTTGGTATTCGTAAAATAGTGCTTGTGTCTCTGCCGCGTGACTGTGTTTTTGGTGTGTGTGAGAGGAAGTGTGTGTATGGTGGTTGTGTGAGCCAGTGCGGTGTGAGTGGTGGAGAGGCATTATGTTAATGTGGTATGTTAAAATAGTGTTAGTGTTTCCTGCACTCTTAGGTGAATGCGAGGGTAGATTTTTGTAATGTTGTGGTTGTCTGTTTGATGTAGGTTGGTTTAAGATGTGGTAAGTTGGGCGTGTTGGATGTGAGTTGGCTCTTGAATAAAAGCGTAGTAGTTTGAAATTTGCGTCGGCGGCAGAGTGCAGGTATGTTTGTGTCAATGGTAAGTTGTTTGTGGGTGAGGTTTTGAGGGCTCCGGTCAACGATTCGCAAGGCGGCGTTCTGGATAGTTTGCAAAGTTTCAAATTTTTTTAAGAAGATATATCATCGAATAAAAATGCAATTATAATCCAGGATTGGACGTTATCAGGGAAAGTAATATAGCTGGAGGAGGTGCAGCGATCTCACCCCACTGCCGCCACATAGATTTCATAATATTTAAGTCTGCGATGACATCGCTGACTAAATCAGAAAGTGATGGGTGAACGTTAGACTAGGGTCTAGGTTATGCCAGATATTATATTATTCACAATTGGAATATTTACGTTATTTACTTTTCATGGGATGCGAGGTGTTACACGTTTAGGTTTTTTAGAGAAATAAGTAGAGCGATTTTCTGGGGACACCTCTGGCCCACCTGCTCAATCGACACTCAATATCAATAAAACATATTGCAAAATTTCGCTAGCTCGGATCGGTGCGGGTGTGAGAAACCACACTACCACGATCGTCGGCGCTACATTGATATTTGAGTTGTTGATTAATATTAGTATTTTTTTTCAAAGTGTCGTTATCATGATAGAAACAGGGTCGGTGAGATCACCGATCCCTGTGGGACTCCGTGTCCTGTGGAAAAGAATAGCGGAGTGCGTGTTTTTCCGCACCTTTCTCTAAATTCGATTTTCTAAAAAGTTTTTAAATAAATTTGGCAGTCTGCCTCTGAATTCCCGCTTTGTGAATTTTTTGATAAGTAAAGCAAGTCTTGTTGACTCTGGTTAAACGCGCTCGTAACAGCGTTTCACCCTCCGGTGAGCCCCCGGTGGACCGAGCCACCGCGTGGAGCGCCGTCACGCGTGACTTCGATGTCCAACGTGCAACAGAATACACAGCGGGAGTGCTAAATTCCCTTTAAAGGGAATATAGCACCTTGGGGAAAGTATGTAGAATGATGGAGAAGAATGCCCTGATTACGTCCTGGCATTTCATTTTTGCGAAAAAAAGTCAGAATTTGTTGTAATTTGAAAAAATAGTGATATGTTTACATGTTGACGTCACACAATCTTGCGTCAGCAAAGCGAGTATGTGACGTTTCACAAGGAGGGCATCTGAACGGCAAATTTGCGCCGCCCAGTTGACAGCCTGTCTGTGCGGCACCGCGATGTGCACCGGCTACGTGAAACCGTCTGGCTGGGTCGACGGCGCTCGCCTGCGCCGGGTAGGGATCGTGGGGGGCACGCATACGTGGAACCACTAGAGTGTGCGACGCTGACCGACGTTCGGTGGCGTCGGGGCGGACACAAGGTAACTGCACATACTGGGCGGAACGGTTCAAAAAGCGAAGTGGGTGGCAAATCACCAGTGAGTAACTACTGAATGACGTATGCGAACGTCAACGGGATTTGCTGCGTTGAAATATGACCACATATGCCAACCGGTTTTTTTGCGTTGAAACTCAGAAACTAGGTCGCTTTGGAGGGAAAAATTTCGGATTTGGGGGTTTCTCAGCACACCCAACAATCTGGCTATATCAGTTAAAAACTAATGTTAAAGGTGCTATATTCCCTTGAACGCTATCAACGTGAAACTTCGGGTACCTTATCCTTTATCAATTGAACGTCTTCTGTATGAAATTAAAGAAGTTTTTTTTTTTTTTTTTAGATATGGTGAATTTTATGACGTCATTACACGTGTTTTTTACACATAAATCAGCTTAACTTCAAAATACCGTACAAAGGCAACAAAATAAGCAAAATGCAATACAAAATATAAAGATCGCAAATAACAAGGGCTACAAAATTGCAATATCGGATTTTTGTTTATGTTTTAGGTCCCCCAAAATGTCAATAAACAGTATTTTTTGGTAAAAATAAATCTAAAATCAAAATTATTAAAGATTTTAAAATAAAAAAACGGAAGATAAGTGAAATAATTATATGCAACCTATTTTCATATCAAATTTAAAAGTGATATATTTTCAGACTGAGTGATCCCATTTACATGCTGGTAACCTCGGAGGTCATATTTTGAAATATCGTTTTTTGTTTTTTCGACAAGATAATATACAAATAAAGAGAGCACTGTATTTCTGGGACAAAAAACTGGTCTAGTAACATGCTTTTTGGTTATAATTATCAATTAATAAAAATGACCTTGACTTTTGGACCCTTAACTTGACCCCTTTAGTTATATACTGAAGTTTTGGTGTTATCAATAGTAATCAAACTATTGCTTTACCCACACGCGGAAATAAAGCTGATCTCTAAACGCCGTGCAGCTGAGACACGGGGTGGGGTGATTTTCCGCCCCCCTCAGGTTTTCAGGAGTAGCGGAAAAACGGCGGCGCGCAGCGCCGTCAAATTTTGTACACCTGTTTGGGCATAAATTACCCACACTTTGAAAAACAAATTACTTCAGGTCATCTGAGGTCAGGTCACAAGTCCATTCAAGTGACCTCACCTTCAAAAATGTTGCGTTGTGCCAAGCCAGAGTTCTTTTTTTCTAAAAGTTTGAAAGCTTGTGCAAGCGAGTTTCATAAGAAGATGAGTCACGCAGTATACCAGATACAGTAGGTCGTTGTGAGTTATCGGATTTTTCCAGTAGTCGTCGGACCAAAAGAGGTCAGGTCAATTTCACTGACCTCGCCGCCAGTTATAATGTGAATGGGAAAATAAAACACTAATAGTTTCCTTCATAAAATATGCATGATGGATCAGGGCAAATTTCTATTCAGAATGAATTGATTATGTTAGCTGCTCTAGATATATTATGAGTGACAGAGAAGGACTTAGTGCAGGTGCGAATTGTTTGATACTGATATGTTGAGATTCTACTACAAGGTCGGAATAGTATGATGATTTGAGTTCAATTGTGCTGAGGTATTACATCAGCAGAGTATTCGTTGCATATATTAACTCTGTGCAGTTAAGATAGTAAAGAAGTAAAGAGGACGATAGTTGACAACAATGTGTTCGTCTAGTCTGGCCGCGTTTGCCCCAATATGCAACATGACCTACCTGGGTCCACCAAATGACCTTTGACCTTAGGTCAAATTTTGAAGTTGACCTTACCAGGTCACGCGTATATGTTTTTTTCAAAGCGCATCAATGAGACATACACGATTGGCGTCAAAAATGTTTACCCTATCCTTCTTAAGGTGGACCATGGTCCTATTCACGAAAACTGTTTTTGCTAAATAAACAGTATGTTTTGACCTTTTCATGACCTCTTGAGCCTCATTGCCATCTGAGATCAATTTTGAAGGACATACATGCGATTTGCAAATTTCAATGGCTATCGCATTGTCTCTCATAATTGTTTGGCTTCTAGCTATCATAGTTTCGCGAAGATAATTGGGGGTTTCTGGAAAAGATCTAAAAGAGTCTAAAACCGGAAATCTGACTTTGGTGACCACTGGTGACCTCAATTGTGACTGTCAAGAAAGACTGGAAATATTTCGACTAGAGCTTGCCTAGATCTATCTAAATGCCGTTTTCTGTCTTGTCGCTACGTTGCGCAGTTTGGAAGACTCAACGGGGGGGCGCGGAAATCAACCCCCCCCTGCAGTTCGTGTTTTTTTCATTTGTGACCTAACCTTGACCTTTTATCTTTGTCAATAATCTCATTTTCGGTCATACGGGATGTGTATCATATGTTTAACCCGCGCACGACCGGGCCTCTGCATTTCCTTCGCCCGACTGGGGGGGTGAACACCCCCCCTCTAACTCGGCTCCCATGAAACTTAGACAAAAACATAAGACATTGTTCGAACCGTTATCAAAAATAATTTCGAACTATTTCCAGACTTTTTTTCGATCACGTCAAAACTCAGGTTCAGCTAAGTCATCCGGGAAGGCAAAATTTTCAAGTTTTAGGACATCGCTCCAGAAACTCAAAAATATCTCGGAAACTATGCTATTAAGAAAACGTTCACAACTTATCGCTAGCCATTTAAATTTGCGAAATCGGCATGTATGTCCTCAAAATTGACCTCAGGTCAATAGGTTAGGCTCCAGAGGTCATAAAGTCAATAATAAGCTGAATTGGGCAAAACATATTTTCGTAAATAAGTCTTCCTAAACAAAGATACGGCCATACTGTTTACGCATCGTGTTTAGTCTCGTCAAGCGCTTTGAAATATTCAATTTGATCATGTTAGTCAATTTTTTTAAAAAATGACCTCAGGTCAAGGGTCAAGTGGTACCCAAGTAGGTCATGTTGCCAATATCAGTAGATGTGTCTTGAGGAAGACAAACACACTGGTTGAAAGTTGCAGTTCTCTATCTTTATTATGGCCAGAGTTATTGACGAAAGGTGTTTGGTGACCTCGGATGACTCAGATGACCCCGTTATGTTCCGAGCAAAACCTGCACTTGGATCATAACATAATATCATATGGATAACATCATCCAGAAAAGGAAATGGAATGATATCGTCGACAAAGACAAGCAATTTGATTATTTCTTCATGACTTATATGGGGAGATTCGCAAAATTGGACCCGACCTAAGGTCACCGATAACAATATGTCCAAAATAAACATTTTGTAGATCTAATGACTTAATGTAATCCTGAAAGTTAAATATCGATCCTTAAAAATGTAGTTATGGCAGAACGCAAACGTTTTTGTAGACCCAGGGTCACTTGACCTGACCTGGTGGACCTGACCTGACCTGACAGAAACTTGAGACTTTTCTCAAAAATTCCGGTAAGAATCAGTGAATCGTTATGCAAATTTGGCGGCGTTCTACCGCGCCGCGTTTTTTTCTTTATCTTGATAAACATGAGGAGGGTGTTCAAACACCCCCGCAGTGGGGCGCGGGTTAAAAGCACTTTGGGTGATTATGGTCGCAATCGAAGGCTTTGGATGGAAAGTATGCCTCATACACGAACAAACATTTATTTTGAAATTTGTCCTGCCCGTGACCTAACACGTGACCTCAAATCGAAATTTTCGAAAATGCTTTATATTTTTCTCAACGAGCGCTTTCGAATGCCGCATTGCACGTTTCGCTGCGATTATTGGTTCGGATAATAACCCGGGGGCGTTTAACGCCCCCCCCAGTCAAGGGTGTTCAGATCAGACCCCAGTCAATGCCGGGTTAAAATACTGCCACACGTGTTAATACTGAGCGCGCCTCTGGCACGCCTCTGGCCACAACGAGCGAGGTCAGCCCTCCTGGAGCAGCGCTGCCGGGAGGTGGAATAAACAGTCTGGACCAGGATACGAATGCGTTTGGTTATGAGCTGGACGCGCGGGGTCACATGGTGACAGCGGCTTGAATCCAGTGACGCGCCAGTGCAGTGATTTGTGACGGAAATGGCACAGCTTTCCATTGCCGTAAGTGTCTTTCCGACCTATGATGGGTCGCAGCCTCTAGACGATTTTTTCCGTCAGTGCACCCGGCTGGTAGCACTCGGAGGGCACTCACAGCAGACGCTAGCAACGATCGTCGCTGCTAGTTGCCGAGGTGGAGCTCTGACAGTTATCAACAGCTTCGAGGACAACGGCGGATAGCTGAACTTGATGGAGATCAAGAAGGAACTCCACTCCCAGTTCGGTGGCACGGCCAGGTCTACCGGTCAAGCGGCACAGGCACTGGGTGCTCTGGCCAAAGGTGGGCAGTCAGCACAGGACTGCGTCAGTGCGCCGGCTGGTTCGCCAGGCGTGTCCGGAATTATTCGGTGATGACGGTCAGCTCAATAAAATATGCATCCCATCCTACAACGCAACGCTGTATCGACACTTTTTGATTGGCATCAGTGATAAGTAGAAGGGACATTTTTTTCGCGTCAGAAGGCCATCACCTTCGAGGACTGTGTCTCTGAGCTGGCCAGGGAGGAGGACCTACAGCAGGCTGAGGTCGCCAGCACGGCTGCCGCTCGCCACGTTCGCTGGGCGAGCCAGGGCGTTCCGCACCCGAGCCGGGCTGATCGCAGCAGCTGGTCACCAGCTCCGGAGCAGGGCCGCGGACTCTGGCGCTCACCGGCCAGCTTGCCGGACGAAGGCGGCTCCAGTGACGACTACAAGGAGGGAAACGGCGGATCGTGCCAGCATCGCCGCGAACGGTGGAACTGGAGCTCTCCTGAACTCTCCTCCTACCCTGGCGGATCTGAGCCGAACGGACGCTGGCGAGACCAGACCTGGAGCGGAGCCGCCGGAGCAGCGGAAGACAGGAGGCGCCGCCACTCCGCGTCTCCTCGGGACGCCCGTGGCGGGTGGGCTGACGGCGGCACCCGCGGCTGGCAGCAAGCCCGTCTGCGCCGGGCGGCGGGGCGGGTACGGGCGGATCTCGCTGGCGCGCGCCGCAACAGCGGCGTTCCGCTACTGACCGGGGCCGCCGGACTCGACCGGACCGCGGCTGACACGTGGGGGGACCGGGGGGTCACCGGCGGAGGCTACGACATCGAGGGACGACGCTCAGGTATCGTCCGCTGTTGGTCGTGTGGGGGCGCCGGACACATGAAGCGGCACTGCCCAAACGAGTGGGCGGGCAGGCGCGCTTGGTAGGACTTGTTTTCTTGCCAGTAACAAGGGCTTCAATTAACGGTTATGAAGTCAGTGATTGTTTGCTTGACTCGGGTAGCCAGAAAAGTATGATTGATAACAGAGTGATGCAGGTTATTGCTCCTCACGTTAACCTTCGCCCACTATTCACTGGACTCAATCACTGCAGTACAGCATACTACAACGATTACATACCAACACGAAAAAACTAACACACAAGAAGTATAGGAACAAGTTATATATGTGAAACAAGTGGTAATACTGAAGACTTTAAACACTTTTTCTACGAATTGAAACCACTTTGGAATAAAGTTTTCCAACAACTGAATACAAAATACACGGGTTATAGCTTTGATAATAGTCCTGCTAACGTAATCTTTGGCATTGACGAGGGGCCTTTTACCGTCAATGTGCTCTTGATTCTGGTCAAACAGTAGTGCATTGTCTCATGCAAAATAGGATATAATACAACCAAACCAAGCATGCCAGAACTAAAGAACAAAATAAACGCACACATACAAATATACAGATTTAACGCCCGAGGAAACGACAAACTGAGCGATTTCAATGACAAATGGAGGGAGATATTAGATACTGACGGAGGGATACAACTGTGGACTTAGCGTGTGCGAGCATGGATCGTTGACGTTTACACAGGATAGAAGTAGGACATGTCAAGGGTGGATCCAGGGGGGCAAAGGGGCCATGGCCCCCCTAAAGGTCCTGAGACTATGTTTTACCCCCCCCAAAAAAAGGTCGGACGCACAGCTGTAGAAGTTGCTTTTGCAACAGTCAAAATACAGCCATCCGCAGTGAAAACTCAAAAATTTCGCGCCGCTTCGCGGCGTGACACAAAATATGCAATTGTTTAATCATAGGAATTTGACAAATGGGAAAATAAATGAATTCAGTGTCTGGTTGTGCCCCAAAACGCCTATAAACAAACAAAAAGCGTTTGGCAGTATTGGCGGTACCTATTTGCTAGCCCCAGGTCCCACTCCCCTTATAAAAAATGAACTTTCAAGTGGGCTAAATGTTAAGCTAGTTTGCCATTTCCGAAAAAGGTGACGCGAACGCAGGGACGCAGACATCAGCACCAGGAAGCTGCTTCTGCAGTGTCCAAGTTGCTGGACCAAAATTGCTAATGTAGTGGGATTTAGGCCAGGACACATCTCCTAAGGCCATTTCGTCCCAGTCTCCTCCAGTATCCGCGAGGGACAATTTATGTGCGGAAGCGTTCTTGCCGCTCGCCTGTTTTCAAACCATTTGGAACTGTTGGTGCTACCAATTGGTATCTTGCAGTTCGGTGCATATGTTACATTTATTATTCCCCCATATACCTAAGCTTATAAGCACTTACTGCCACCGGTCATCGTGCTTTTTACTTCCGAATAATTTATTTATTAAAAACTACATTAATTTCAATATTTTGCATCATACCGAGATTATCTGAGTCTTATTCCAATGTTAAATTTTCGTTTTCCACGACCTAAAATTAAACTTTTACGCCGCTTCGCGGCGTCACATGGGTCGCCATCGTCATGACGAAGCCATCGCCATCGTTTTCGGTACATGTAACGGTGAATTGAATGAATAGCACGTTTAGCTTTTTATTCTGTACAATGCGAACCGCCTATGTTTCTGGGTTTAGCAGGCAAACCCGTTAAAAATTTCGCGCCGCTTGCGGCGCCAAATAACAAATACCCCATTTCCTTTTCGATATCAAAGAAGTCGAAAAAACAAGAAAAAATCAAATAAACAATTATAAGAATCGTGTGGTTGCAAAATAAAGCGGACCAAATCCGGGAAGAAATTCGAAATTGGGGGTAGGTAAGTTCCGCTAAAAACGGTTTGCCCCCCACCCCCCACCCCCCCAAAAGCACGGCCGGCTGGATCCGCCATTGGGACATGTTATGTCCAAGCCCCCGCCCACACGCTGATCGGGCTAACCCGGGACCAGCCTCCAGCGAACTGTGCGTGGCCGGTCGACCGGCCAATACCAGTTGGGGTAATGCACAACGATGTGACGAATTGTGTAAAGTGTGAAGCAAGCGTGTGTGTCTGTGTGTCTATGTGTTTTTAAGATGATATGTCTGTGAGTCTGTACGACAAATGTAACACAAAATAAGAACACATTATATATTATTCGAAAGCATTGTTCATGGGCTAAATACTGGTATTTGTATTATTATTTTAGGACTACTATAACCAGAGATATTCAATTTTGACCGCTGCCCCGGCCGCTAGCGACACTGTACGGCCCATGAACTCACCTCGCCTGGGGGCAGAACGTCGCCGCCCAGTCCAGCGCCATGATGTGTTTGAGGGTCAGGTTGTAGTACGAGTCGTGGAAGTTGCCTTGCACCAGGTCACCGAACATGGCGTTCTCCTCGACTATCGCGCGCTGAAACAGGCAGCGTCGAGTAAGGAGGGTGTGTGAAACGGGCAGAACCGATAGAGGATGGTAGGTTATTTGGTGAAGAAAACTGGGGAACAAAGCTGGCCGCCAGTCTTCATAGTCTGCAGCCGGCGGTGGTCAGTACTCGGAGAAAACGGAGAACGACCCGACTTTCCGGGCGGTACTTTAGGTTTTTACCTGTTTGTTCCGGCTAATGATAGTGATTGTGATTATGATTATGGCCATAAGCCATCAGCTCCATATGGCTAATGCCATAAGCCCCGATAATATAGACCAGCCCTGGGCTGTGGGTTATGTGCTTACGAGTAGGCTAATATCTTGACAGACGTGCAAGAAGTCGAAACGCGTTAAATTAACCCGCACCCTGGTGGGCCTCCGAGACAACCTTCGCCATGGCGGGGTGGGGGGGGGGGGTCAAAATGACCCCCCTCCCTCTAACTCGAAAACGAAAAAGGATAGAAAGACGCGGGAATAAAAAGCGTTTCGAAAGGCTCTTAACGTGTACATTCGAAGTTACAGAGACCAATTTTTAAGCTAAGGTCAATATTGAGGTCAGTAGAGGTGATCAAAGATCAAATTTCACAGTTTTTGGACCTCGCTTCGAACAACCATGTATATCTCGTGAACGATGATAACTAGAAACAAACGGAAAAAACTATCTCAAGGAAATAAAATTTTAATTCACACCAGTTGTCATCAAAATTGAGCTCAGATCAACAGCTTAGCCTCAAAAGGTCATCAAAGGTCAAAAATGCAGTTGTTGGTATAATTGGTTTTCCTATTTTTAATTCTCTTAATGATAGAGCAACGAAGCTAACACATCCGTGTTTGTCTCGTCAAGGCGTTTTGACACATATGCATGGTGACTTTGTGAGGTCAAGTTCAACATTTTACCTCAGGTTAAGGTCATTTGGTGACCCGGGTAGGTCATGTCTCACACGTGGCGATGTGGCCAGACGAGACGAACACAGTGGTGTCAACCGTTTTATAGACGAATTAAGCATCAAAATCACGGTTAATACCTCACTAAAACAATTTGTTCTTGTCCAGTCCAGCATTATGTGATTCTATAAAACACCCAAAGTCTTAGGTCAAATGTACGTCATAATAATGCGTCAAATCTGTCAAAATCAGCCAATCAACGATTGGAGTTACCGAGTATTCCCGTCCCCGACTTTCATGACTGCATATTAATTAAGTAAGGGGTTTCTATAAATATGTGAAAGAATCACAAGTCATTTTCGAGCATGTGCAACAATTTGGCTACATCAACTCAAAACCCCATGTTAAAGGTGAACTGTTACTTTAACCCGCGCCCCGCTGGGGTGGGCATAATCTCCCCCCTTCCCGGATTTTCTCAATAACTCAAAAACCATGGCAGATACCGACGTGAATCTTTCAGTACCTTATCCTACATCAATTTGACGTCTTCTCCAAATTTTTGGAAGAAATTGATATATCACTTTGGAAAAAAATGAACTTTTGTTGACGTCATGTAATGCCATTTTTTGTGAAAAAACGATGAATGTTTGAAAAATCGTAGAAAATGAAGGAGAGAAGCAAATAAAAAAAGGAAAGCCTTGAAACTGGGAAATAGCATGTCTTCAAAATGGCTATCTCGGATTTTTCAGAATTTAGTTTTTTGCCCTAAAAAATTCTCAAAAAATCACAAGACAACAATTTTCAAAAATATTTAAAACGGAATATATGTAAGAGAACTAAGTATAACAAAAACCTAACCAAAGTTTGGCAAAGGCAATATATCAATTTTTGTCTGACTTTTCACTCCCGAAGTGGTAAGTAACTCATGGTCATTTTTTCAAATAACTTTTTTTGAAATCCTCTTTTGACCCAGAAAGAGACAATTCAAATATCACAGCTGTTTTTCTAAGACAAACTATAGACTATGATTTTTTTTTGTTAAAAAAAGCTCATTTTCACCAATTTAACCCTTATTACTGTCGGGGTGGCCGAATCGGCCCCCCCTTGAGGTTTTTCGCGCTACAGTTCATTCTAACTCAACCCAGAACTTCAAACTGCTGACTTTTCCTAACGTTTCATTGCGCATCGAATGGTGGTATTTTTCTAAATTAAGCCATTAGGGGTCCAAACCGTTTTTAGGGGGCGTTTGTTCGGGCGTTTTTGACATAAAATCTTTGCAATTGCGTTAGGCACTCGTGGAGAGTTGTATATTGAAGGGAACTTGTTTAAGCATAAACACACTCGATAGAGAAATTTGATTTGTTCTTTCAGGATTGGCAATCTCGAAATTTCAAATTTTTAATTTTGAAATCCGAAATTTTTGGGGAAAAACTTTCTTTGTTTTATAAATTGATACAAGTTTTTTGTTTTCATGAGTTTTTGAAAAAACCGGAAAAACAATTGTAAGAGAAAACATGCAAAATAATATGTTTTGGGAGAAGTTTCAGGGCGATACTTCAATATTATGATGACCTGATGTCAGGTCAAATGTACCTCTCGAGCATTTTAAACTATATGGTGGAAAAAATAAGAAAACAATGTTTAAAACACAATACATCAATACAATTATTTTCAGTATCATGTCATCTTCAGGCCCTTCTTGATTAAAGAGATTACAATGTTTAGTGAGTTGGAACCTTTTGAAAAGGTCATTCAGGTCACGAACACCGTTTTTATCAATACTTCGCTGACACGAACAATATAGAGACTTCGTAAATGGTCTCAAAACGTTTGTCTTGTTCAATACGCATTCTTTTGATATGCAGTATTGACCTACTTATGCACCTTGGACCTTGACCTTGACCTTGACCCCGGGGTCAAATTTTTTATTTGAAAAATTTGGTATGATTTGAACCGCAATGACGAGAGAAACACGATTGTATCAAAATAAGTTGCTCTGTATGTTTTAGATAAAACGTTATTAACGAACAAACTTTTGTCAAAAAACAGTTTTTTAAACATTTTAATTGACTCTACAGCCCAAAACCGTTGACCTGAGGTCAATTCTGATGGCATACATGCGAAGACAATTAAAAACTGCTCTCCAGTCCTTTTTTTTCGGATTCCTCCTAACTGCCATAGTTTCCGAGATAATGGCAATGTTTTCTGAAAATTATCATGTTTAGACATATATTATTTTATGACGTCATTTGACCTTAAGATAGTAACCCAAGGTCACCAAAATTCTCACAAAATAGAGTCATTGTTGACCTACTACATACAATTTCATGTTTGTAGCTCTTTATTAGCAGGCCCGAGATCTGAAGGGGCGAATGAGCCCCCCCCGGACAGATTCGTATACTTTTTCACCCTCCAGGGAATAGGGTTAACCTCATATGACCTGATTTTTACATTTCATGGTGTCAGATTGTCAAAATGGCTTCTAAAGTCGAATAACACGTATAAAACAATTCATAAAACATATGACGCATGACTTTCGTAGACCTTTTGCCAACAGTGACCTTTTGTGACCCGATATTTACCTTGACCTCTGCTTATAATTTCACTTTTGCTTAATGCAGGAGTTTCATTATACCTTTGAGAGCACTTAGCGCTAAAAAAGTTACAATCCAAGGCTTTGGATATAAAATATGGTCAAAAACTAAAATATCTCCATTTTGACCTTTTACCTGACCTTGAACTGACATTTGACCATATTTCGACAATTTCACGTATGATCTGGGAACGTATCAATGAGACCTTTCGATTTCTGTATTGCGCGTCTCGCTGCGGTTATTGATTCAGAATATAACGAGGGCGCGTTCGGCTGGATACCCCAGCGGGGCGCGGGATAAACAGGCATCAAGCGATGAAGTCTCTGATACAGGCGCTCAGTACTGCTAGGTTTATGACACCACACATAGGTCGCTGCAGCGAAGGCCGATGACAGGATGCAGAAGTGGCGGTCGGGCCTGTTAATGAAGAACTATGGAGGCATACAATGGCCCACACTTATTTGAACATGATTTAGATATAAGCATCGCCTTACGGTGGAGGGGGGAAACTGACAGCCCCTGATTTTTATTAAATAACTTTTTACACTTGGAGTGCATCTTTCTGAAAATTGTAGTAGCTAAGTTTAACCGCGCGGCGTAGGGGGGGTAAATATTACACCCCTCCCGTATTTTTCCGCAATAACTTGAAAACGGTAAGAGATAACAACGTCAAAGTTTCAGTACCTTATTCAGGCATCAATTTGACGTCTTCCTAAAAATTCATCACAAAAAATGCGAACTTGGAGATAATGACGTTTTTTAAATGACGTCATTGTCATACCATTTTTGGTTGCATAACGATAAATGGTTTGATGCATCGTTTAGAAAACATAGCTTTAACCCGCGCGGCGTAGGGGGGGTAAATATTACCCCCCTCACGTATTTCCGCAATAACTTGAAGGGACAGTGACAGATAACGGAGTTCCAAAGTTTTAGTACCTTATTCAGCATTCAATTTGACGTTCTACCTTAAAAAAAATCATCGAAAAAAGTAGAGAACTTTGGGAATAATGACGCTCCCCCCCCCCCCCCCTCCCCCCCCCCCCCCCCCTTTTGATGACGGTCATGGTCATGCCATTTTGTTGAATAACGATTAAATTTGATGCATCGTAGAAACCATACTTTAAAGCAAATCACCAAAACGCAAAATGGTTATAAGAAAGGAAATTAATTCTCTACAAGATGAGATTTCGGATTTCCAAAATTTTGGGTTTTTGACCCCCCAAAATCCAAAAAACTGATTTTTTCAGAAATTGTCCCCAAAAATTGAAAATTTCCAAAGTATCTAAAAAAACCGGTAATATATATATGAGAACCAAGTGAATAGTACCCAGAACGAATTTTCAACGTAATAGCTTCGTTTTTAGTGACTGATTGCTCTCAAGGATAAGTAGGTAATGACATCATTTTTCAAAATAACGTTTTTTTAGATTTTTGACCTGATAACAGATATAAAAATGTCATTTGTGTTATGAGACAAAACTAACTTAGAAACATTGCATTGTTTATTATATTTCGTCAGTTTTTAGTTTTTGACCTTAGATGACCTTGATGCTTGACCTTATTGACGGGGCAAGCTTGTTAAAAATGACTGTTTCTATCGATTTTACGTGCCAAATATGACCCCTACCATGGTTCACAAGGCTTTAATTTGACTCTTCGTGACAGTGACCTTTTGTGACCTGACCTTGACCTTTTGACATTGCATGCAATATTCACTTTTACTTAAGGCAATAGAATGTATCACACCTTTGAGATGCTTTATGGTGCATTGGACAGTCTTAATCAAAGGATTTTAAAATTGAAAGTATGAACCATTTAACTAATTAACTCGAACTTTCCATGTGCACCTGACCGTGACCTTACATTTGACCTTAACTTGAAAATTTCGGGTTTTGCATTCGATTCTTTTCATTGAGAGGCTTTTCGATCGCCGCCTTGCGCGCTTCGCTTGCGGTTATTGTTCGGAAGATAAGAGGGGGGGGGGGGTAGTATTCCCCCCTACGCCGCGCGTCGGCGAGAGGACCCTACGCGCGCGGGTTAAAGCAATTCCGCAAACGCAAAACTATATAGAAAGCAAAATTTAAATTCTCTACAAGATGGGCAATTCGGATTTCAAAAATTGGGGGTTTGACCCAAAAACATTTCAAAACAAACATATTTTCAGAAATTTCCCCAAAAAAAATTGAAAAATTCCAAGGTATCATAAAAAACCGAATATATATGAGAAACAAGTGCTAATGGAATATCCCGACCAAATTTCAGAGTAATAGCTTCATTTTTCAGTTGACTGATTGCCCTCCAAGCATAAGTAAGTAATGGGACGTTTCATTTTTCAAATAACGTTTTTTTTATTTGGACTGATACAGATACTATAGTTCATTTTTGTGTTATGAGGACAAAACTAACCTAGAAACATGCATTGTTTATTCATATTTAGTCAGTTTTCATGTTTTGGACCTTAGATGGACCTGATCTTGGACCCTTTGACTGGGTGAAAAGTTGTAAAAATGACTGTTTTCTGATCGATTCTTACGTGCAAAAATAACCCCCTAAAACATGTGTCACAAGGTTTTATTTGACCTCTCGTGACAAGTGATCTTTTTACCTGACCTTGACCTTGACATTTGCATGCAATTCACTTTTACTTAGTGGCAATAGATGTATTACACTTGAGAGATTTTATGTGCAATGAGCAGTCTTAATTCAAAGGGATTTTAATTGAAAGTAGAACCATTAACTCAATTAACTCGAACTTTCCATATGACCTGACCATGACCTGACATTTGACCTAACTTTGACAATTTCGGGAATGCATTCGATTCTTTTCAATTGAGAGCTTTCGATCGCCGCCTTGCCGCGTCTCGCTTGCGGTTATTGGTTCGGAAAGATAAGAGGGGTAATATTTACCCCCCCTACGCCGCGCGTTCGGCGAGAGACCCCTACGCCGCGCGGGTTAACAGATAACGACGTCAAAGTTGCAGTACCTTATCCAGCATCAATTAGAAGTCTTCCTTAGAAATATTGAAAATTATTCAGAACTTTGGAAGATAATGACGTTTTGATAATGTCACGTCATGTCATTTTTGGTTGAATCACGATCAATGTTTGATGCATCGTATAAAACATAACTTACATGCAAATTACAAACGCAAAACTGTATAAGGAAGGAAATTTAATTATCTATAATATAACAATCTCGGATTAAAAAAAAAAAGTTTTTGACCCCTCCCCCTAAAAAAATATCCCTTAACCCGTGCGGCGTAGGGGGGGTAAATATTACCCCCCCCCCCTTCCGTATTTCCGCAATAGTTGAAACGGTAACAGGATAACGACGCCAAAGTTCAGTACCTTATTCAGCATCAATTTTTGAGTCTCCTAAAAAAATAAATCGAAAAAAGTTGAGAACTTTGGTGATAAGACGTTTTGATGACGTCATGTCATTGCCATTTTTGGTTGATAACGATAAATGTTTGATGCATCGTATAAAAACTAGCTTAAAGATAAATCGCAAACGCAAAACTGTATAAGAAAGGAAAATTTAATTTGCTACAAGATGGCATTTCGGATTCCAAAAATTTTTGGGTTTTTTGACCCCCCAAATAAAAATAAATGTTTTATTTTTCAGAAAATCTTCCAAAAAAATGAAAAATTTCATAGGATCTAAAAAAGGAATATATAATATGAGAACCAAGTGCAATGAATACTCAAACAATTTCAAAGTAATAGTTCATTTTTCAGTGACGGATTGCTCTCCAAGCATAAGTAGGTAATGACGTCATTTTTCAAAATAGGGTCTTTGGATTTTTGACCTGATTACGATATATACAATGTAATTTGTGTGTTCATGATACAAAACTTAACCTAGAACATGCATTGTTTATTCAATATTAGTCAGTTTTCAGTTATTGGACCTTTAGATGACCTGATTTCGAATTTCCGGGTCAAGTTGTAAAAATGACTGTTTTCTATCGATTTCTTACGTGCAAAATAAACCCCTAAAACATGTGTCACAAGGCTGAATTTGACCTTCGTGACAGTGACCTTTTGTGACCGGACCTTGACCTGCATTTGCATCAATTCACTTGTACTTAATGCAATAGATGTATAACACCGAGAGCTTTATGTGCATTGAAAGTCTTAATCAAAGGATTTTAATTGAAAAAGTATGACCATTAAACTTAATTTACTCGAACTTTCCATATGACCTGACCGTGACCTTACATTTGAGCCTAACTTGAAAAATGTCGGGTAAGGCATTCGATTTCGGTTCTGAGAGCTTTCGATCGCCGCTTGCGCGGTTCTCGCTGCGGTTATTGGTTCGGAAGATAAGAGGGGCGTAATATTTACCCCCCTACGCCGCGCGTTCGGCGACAAGACCCTACGTCGCCGGCGGGTTAAAGATTGTTTTTTTGTTTTGCAAAGTATTAATCAAACGGAATAAATATAAGAGGAACCAAGTGTAAGAAATACCCAAACAAAATGTCAAAGAAATATCATCATTTTTCAGTGACTGATTGCACTCCAAGCATATTTGTTTTCTCAAAATATATATTTTTTAGATCTGATACAGACATATAAATTTCATTGCTGTATTTATGAGACAAAATTGACCTAAAAACATGCATTGTTTATTGATATTAGTCAGTTTCCAGTTTTGACCTTAGATGACCTGATCTTGACATTGTATGTGGTCATGTTGTAAAAATAGCTTTTGCTATCGATTTTTACGTGTAAAATCACCCCTAAAACATGTATCACAAGACATTCGTTGACCTCTTGGTGAAAGTGACCTTTTGGGACCTGATTTTTTTCCTTTGACCTTTGCATGCAAATTAACTTTGACATAAGGCAGGAGATGTATTACAGCTTTGATAGCTTTATTATGTGCATTGATAGTCTTAATCAAACGATTATAATTGAAAGTATAAACCTCTAACTCAATTAGCTCGAATTTTTCATATGACATGACCGAGACCTAATATTTGACCAAACTTGCTTTATTTTTGGTATGCATTCGTTTCGCTTCATTGAGAGCTTTCGATCTCCACCTTGCGCGTCTCGCTGCGATTAATGGTTCGGAAGATACGAGGTGGGGTGCGTAAAAATTTACATATCCTATGCCGCGCTGTTCGGCTGGAGACCCATGCCGAGCGGTTTAACAATAATGATAGTAACCTACTATAAATATACTATTGTTTTTCATCAAAGTATGTCGGCAATTTTGGGAAAGGTAATGACGTTGTTTGATGATTTTATGTTCGTAAAAAAAAAACGTTAAAAAATAGGTTGAAACAAAAATAATATAAAAGCAGAGTTTTGCTGGCAATGAAATACAAATTGTAATATTATATGTAAAATGCTATTTTTCTTTCAAATATCAAATTTTGAATATTCCAAAACTTTGGATTTCATTCCCAAAAATGTCAAACAACTGATTTGTTAGGAAAAATCACCCCAAAATCAATTTTAACAGGAAATTAAAAAAAAAAAAACGGAATATATGTGAGAGAAATAAGGTTGGACAATACCAAAACCAAATTTCAAAGCAATATCTCTAATTTTGACTGAGTGAATTAACTAAGAGTAAGAATCAAATGACGTGCTTTTTATTTCACTTTTTGACTTTATTTGACCAGATACGAAGAAATACTACTTTGCCTGTATTCAGGAGCAAAAAATTGTCTAAGATCATGCATTTTATTTACATTTATCATTTTCAAAATTTGAGTTTCTTGAGCATGTTTCCGGACGTGATCGATTCAAGGTTGCTAATGCTAATCGACCATAATCATTAATATATGGTGACGAATTTCGTTCCGAAGAGGTCATTAACACGCGCTTGACCGGGGTCTTGTCCGAACACCATTGACCGGTTGGGGGGGGGCAAATGTCGCCCCCTCGTTATCTCCGGAATTGATAATCGTAGCGAGACGCAGAAGGCGGCGTTCGAAAGCTCTTATCAAGACGCATCTCAAGCATACTCGAAATTTGTAAGTCAAGGTCGCATTTCAGGTCAAGGACTTGGATACTTATATATTTGTTTGACTTATACAGATACTAGATATAGATATACTTAGATACTTAGACTTATGATATATATTTGTATTCGGGTATCGGCTTTGTGGAGCCACATTACTTCTTTGATAATTTAAATAATTTTTGATATATCGAATGAAATATGCGGCTAGGTTACGCTTATAGACCAGTTTCTAGCGGAATAACCCGTCAAACAAGGAGGAACATGACGGATATAACTAAAAAACGCGGGCACAGCTTCAAAGATAGAATGGGGAAAGCAGCAC
Source organism: Semibalanus balanoides (assembly GCA_014673585.1). Classification (NCBI taxonomy): domain Eukaryota; kingdom Metazoa; phylum Arthropoda; class Thecostraca; order Balanomorpha; family Balanidae; genus Semibalanus; species Semibalanus balanoides. The sequence continues at coordinate 146,888 of VOPJ01003547.1, forward strand.
GGTAAGATTAAAAATTGTTTGTTCTTTCTGATTTCAGAGAACAACTTTGATAAGTCACATAGTTGTTGTACAATCAACTGAAAAAACTGCTTAAACAGTCGAATTCCATATGGCGGCGGTCCCGCCCGGGTGGCCAGCCGCCGGTCGCTAAGACCGCATTTGACACACCATGTCTCTGAAGTTATCCGTTCTACATATTACGCGTCAGCATTGTATTATTTGTCCACAACAAACATAAAATCCTTTCTCCAAAGACAACTGAGACCCCTCAAGCAAGACGAAAATAAATCCTATAACTGATTAATGGAGTAAATCCACTGGCTGTTCATCCGACTCGTGGTGGTGAACTTTAGGGATCAGCCTATCTACGCTGGTTTGTCGACAACTAGCTTGAAAGGGGTACTCTTACCTGATGGACGGCTAACGACGGATATCAAGTACTCTCGCTGCTACTCATCAGCAAGTATTTATTGCACTTAAAAGTACTTGATGCAAGTGGTTCAGGTCATCGGATGACACCAGCGTCAGAAAACTCCCATCAGCGTCGGAAACCACCGTGGAGGACAAGCTGCTACATGCATTCATAAAACAGTTTAATAAATTTTGTTAAATTGTTTTCCCTTAGAAACTCGCACGGTCTAATTTTCGAGAGTCTTCAATAGATGGTCTTGAGTAGGAAATATACCTGTCCTCCGCGTTGGTTGTTGATAATTAATATGTCTCTAGCTAGTCATTTTATGTCTCTGAGACTAACAGGCAGTATAAGAATAATAAAGGTCTGTCCTAACCGAGGAACAAACCTGCAGGATGGGTTTGCAGCCAGCTGTTGAGAACAGTGGATGGTCTCCTGAAAGCCTGCTGAAATTGAATTTATTTCATGCAGATGCCACCACCATGCCACTGGTAGGTGGCGTTGTAGTCGGAATGTCGAATCCTGCTTGTATTTTAAATCAATATCTAACTATTCCTTATTTTCAACGTTTTTTATTTTCAAGTATCCCTTTCATACCATCATTTGGTACTGTTTATTTACAAAAGTCGATAAGTATCAACCTCACCCAGCTTTTTCCTTGGTTGATACCGTCTTCTTGCCCACCCTGGTACAAGCCGTCGCAGCATAGCTTAGCGGTAGAACAATCACTTCACATGTGAAGTCCCCGGCCCTCACCTGTCCGCCTGTCCCCAGCCCTCTCCTGTCCACCTGTCCCCAGCCCTCACCTGTCCGCCTGTCCCCAGCCCTCACCTGTCCGCCTGTCCCCAGCCCTCATCTGTCCGCCTGTCCCCAGCCCTCATCTGTCCACCTGTCCCCAGCCCTCACCTGTCTGCCTGTCCCCACTCCTCATCTGTCCACCTGTCCTGGCCCTCACCAGTCCCCAGCCCTCACTAGTCTACCTGTCCCCGGCCCTTGTCTGTCCGCCAATCCCCTTCCCCAGCCCTCACTTGCGGTATCGTCGTCTCCCCCGTCCTCTCTATCGTGGACGCGTCTGCCAACATGAAGGCACAGGAGGTGGTCCAACATTTGATTCGAGTGATCTGTATCTGTCTTATGTATGCATGACCTTCTGGTTCAAACTGCTTTAAAAAGTAGTAATTGCTAGGAAGGCAAGGTCACTTAAAAATACCTGGTGACCTGACCTCAAATGCTCTGAAGTAAAAAATAAGTCATAGGGTGGGAAATTGATGATCAAACAGCAGTGCAAAATTTGGCGGCGCTGCGTGCACCCGTTTTCCCTTTTTTGGGAAAACCTCAGAAGGGGTCAGATACAGATACAGATACAAATACAGATGTATATTCGGAACCTCCATGCGATGGCTTTTGTGGTATCCACGTCATGGCAGTTTTTTTAAAAGCTCCTTCCCCAGCACTTCACTTAATTCACCATTCACATAAATCGTACTGTTAAAAATTAAAGATGATAAAAGGCTAAATAATACAGGCGACGGATACATGCACACACATCGGATGGAATATCCTGTGATATTTATTAATATGCATTGCCATTGACATCGACACTGACAGCACTGCGACGCAAGTGACCAACTGTCCGTCTCACTTTTGGGGGTAGGTTATTCCCGCTGTTTCGTGCTCTGTATAGGAAGCCACGTCGCGCAAAACTCTTGTCCTCATCTGGGCAGCTGGGGTGCTGGCCCGTCATCCGTCGGCGCGCGTCTTGACGGCTCGACACTTAAGATCGACTGACGATCGGTCATGCGGAGTAACAGGTGCGTCGGGGTGCGGTGACGAGACGCGCTGGTAAGCCGAAAACATCGCGTTCAGCCACCCATCCTCGTCACCTTACTTCTCCAACCAGCTGCCGCAGCACAGGTGTCGCATGTTCACGTCGATCAGGCCACTCACAATTCGCGCACCCGAATTGATCGCTTTCTGACTCCGGTAACTTTGTGTCTTAGTGCAGCTTCCCCACACCGTTATGCAATAACGGATGTGGGGGAACACTAGTGCTTCTATTGGCATCTGTCTGGTACATCGAGGGAGACGGTGGCGCATCCTAGCTAGGCCGATCAGCACACAGTAACAGCGCTGCACTACATGGGACACATGCTGCTCCATAGCAGCTTGGGATCGATGGTGACACCCAGCACCTTGACGCTTGTACGATGGAGATATACATCACTTCCAAATTTCACCGAAATGTTGGTGTCGGATTTGAGACGTCGTGATTTTAGAATGATCATTTCAGTTTTCGCAGGGTTGATTTTGAGCCTGTTTTGGGTGAACCATTTCAAGGCCACTGAAAGGGTATTTTCGACACGTGATTTAAGGGCCAGAATGTTTGACGGTTGGTCAGCGTCAAGGAACTGGGTGTCATCCGCGTACATGATGATGTTGCCATGGTCAATGTGCTGTGACAGGTCATTGTTGTGAACACGAGAAACAGCACGGGACAGAGCACAGAGTCCTGGATCACGCCTTGCGTGAACTAAGCAACCGATGCAGCTACCCTTGTTTGACTGGTGCGTCCCACTGAGCCAGGCGGAGAACTTAAAACAATCAGGCTGTATGCATACCAGCCGAGCTTGTCCAGGAGCCGGCCGTGCTCGACGCTATCGAAGGCCTTGATGTGTTTGGTAGTGACAAGCGGACGTTAACCATCCTTGTGATGTTTTCTGTAGCGTGGATGACAGCGTCGAGCAGCGCCGACTCCGTAGACAAGCCCGGCCGGAACCCGTACTGTTGGGGACATAGTATGTGATGACTGGTGAGATACGTCATAAGTTGAGAGCACACGACACGTTCACAAAGTTTGGCCACTCCAGATAAAATCGAGATCGGCCTATGGTTATTGGGATCACTGGGGTCGCCCTTCTTGTGAAGTGGTATAACTGTAGCTGCTTTCCATTGGTCTGGCAGCTGACTGTTTGTGATGGACGAGTTAATGATGTGCAGGAGATGAGGGCCAGTCACACCGAAGGTCATTTTCAACATCTCGATGGTGATGCCGTCAGCAACACACGCGCGTGACGAGCCCATCCTCTGCAGAGCTGCGGATAGGTCCGGGAGCGTGGCCGGACGCGGCGCGAACTCAACGCTGCACACACGAGGTGGACGCGGCGGCAGCGGCTCTCCCGTGTCGCTCGCAGCGAGCGCGTCCGCCACGCTGGGGCCCACAGACGCAAAGAAGTGGTTGATCGGTTGGCCCAGACAGGATCTCCGGTCCGCTGCAGTGGAGGTCCTTGGCTCGGCCTTCTTAGATGCGATGAGGAATTGGGCGCGACTGTCCCTTCCAAGTTTCTGCTGCGTGAGTTTTTGAAAGATCTTATAAAGTTCCGGTCAGGCTCGGATGTATTGTATTCTCACCTTCACGGCGTGCCGGCGGTCACGAACTCGCTGGCAGTTTCCTTGGCACGGTATGTGGTCTCTGTCCGCTCGTGCAATGTCACGTGCGGTCATGGCCTCTCGGACTGCGGCGTCCTCCATCCACGAGTAGGAACGATGTTGAAGTCTTATGGTTCTCATTGGCATATGTTGATTTATGACTGGATCCCACTGAGCGAGGAACGGTGCCATTGTCAGACACGTGTCGGCTTCATAAACAGGATTCCAGTCCGTCCGGAGCAGGTCCAGACACAGACCATCTTGGTTGACGCGTCTGGTGGAGCTCATGGTGATGGGTGTCCGGGATGTGCCGCTGCCGTGAGGGGGGGGGTGCCGTGGGCGCGGGTTAACCCGCGCACTGCAGGGGGTTCGCGCCGAACACGAACTGCAGGGGGGGT
>VOPJ01003548.1:0-21481 GCA_014673585.1 Semibalanus balanoides
ATATTCAACAGGAGGGTTGAATATGTTGTTGGCAACATGTAAAATATACGGAGAGAAAGCTAAAAAAAAAACACGCACTGGAGGGGGGGCACTTAGTGCCCCCTGATATATCAGAAAGTATACAAGCTAGAATATTCAAACTTGCAGGATAAGTAGGTGCTGCGAAGATCTACATCCTCTGATATTTTGGTGACCTTAGACCAGTACCTGAAACGTCAAACGAAGTCACGAAGGTTAAATCGGGCCAAATGTCACCATTTTGGGGATTTGACCTCTGTGACGTCACAGGTCAACAGCAATGTACCTGAAATTCTGTTTGGGGATGAAAAGTGACATTGGCTACCAAATAGCATTTAAATCGTCCCGATCTGACTTTTGGTTCCGAAGATATCGCTTCACTGATCTCTATTCTGGCCGCCATTTTGTAATTCAAATCCATATAACTAAAACATTTACCGACCGATTTCATTTTTTTTACGTCAAACGATTTGCTATTGTGTTGCCGTAAATGTCGCACAAACACCACCGCTCTGTGCCGCTTTTTTTTTTTTTTTTTTAGATATTCACGAAAAACATGTGGGGGGGGACAAAAATGCCCCCCTAGTGCGCGTGTTAATACAGGACCGCGCACGAACGTGCAGTAGATCTAAGAGCTTGCTACAAAACAAAATACGCACAGTATGTAGTCTAGAGCGAGTATATAGTAGAAAAAGAGCGTATACAATATGCTCTTGTAAACTTGGCACAACATTTATTTTGCTTTCTTCCGCTGTTTAACAAATAAACTTGGATATTCCAGTATTTAAGGGAAATAATCACCATTTTCCACTAAAACAGAGTTATCACTTGAAATCGACAGACGAGACAACATTTTATTGTACATTCCTCACGTTTTGCATAAAACTTTCCTTTTAAAGAATATTGCAATTCAAAGAAGGTAAGCGTTCCACGCTTAAAACGACCGGTACTTGCAAGGTGCTTGCAAATATTTATGGCTGTCATCAAACTGCGTTTTTTTTTTCTCGCAATGGGATATAACATATATTTTGCGTTCTGCTTGTTGTGATTAAATGCCCGTATATCTTCTATATATAACAGCTATTCAATAAACACGTAACCAAATTAGCACCTATATGTGCGTCTAATATGGCGGCCTTCTAGTGGCTGTGACCCCTCAATTTGTGAAAATAGCTTCACTTATTTGCTAGATTAGGAGTTTTTATAGTTAAGTTTCTGGTTGTATTCAACACCATGCCTTATATTATCATGAAAAAGAGTCACTTATTCCCTAAATAATAATACAAATCATACTAAAAAACGGAAATTACATCAAAAGTTCATTGTGCGTTTTTACAACGTCCTACCTGTGCTTATTTTATTGTCGGCGATTTGTTTCAGTGCCATTGTCCAGTGTTGAATTAATTCGAAACACCTGCGCCAGATAAGCGCGCTGTGTAAAGTGATGAGAAAGTGATGGGATAACACTGCTCATGAGTTTCAAAAGAAGTATGTGTACTTATTTTGAAGTTATAAAAAACTTACGACAAACTGAATAAGGGAATAATTTTTTTAAATTATTAAATTCAAATTAAATCATGGTTATACCATAACGAAAGCCCAATACATTTTTGCTAACAAAAATACAAGGTGATTATTTCCCTTTAAGAGTGTTCCAACCCCGTCGGTCCCACGAAAAGCGTATCTTCATTTTGCATGTCCAAATTCCACTTCGGCACTAAAAAGCGTTGTAAAATTCGTCGATAGTGGCTTTGCAATTGAGCTGGCTGAGTCTATTGTTCCCTTAACGGGAGCCAATCTCAGCCTGCACGGTCGCTCCCTTCATTTATCTTGCTGTGTTCATGGTATGAGTAATCCCCACGATAAATTATTAGCAATTCCCACGAGGGGTGCGGGGAGAGATTAAATGGCCGCTCCTCGTAAATACGCTCGTAGTAATAGGGCCACCTCTCGACTTGTCTTCATTGTATCACCATTAACAAACTTTTCCCAGAAAGTCTGAAGTCAGCGGGTGCGGGCCCGGTAACCTGAGTCGTGTGATGGAGCGGACCCAGGGTCACCTGAGTCGTGTGGTGGAGCGGACCCGGGGTCACCTGAGTCGTGTGATGGAGTGGACCCGGGGTCACCTGAGTCGTGTAATGGAGCGGACCCGGGGTCACCTGAGTCGTGTGATGGAATGGACCCGGGGTCACCTGAGTCGTGTGATGGAGCGGACCCGGGGTCACCTGAGTCGTGTGATGGAGTGGACCCGGGGTCACCTGAGTCGTGTGATGACCCGGGGCACCTAGTCGTGTTGATGGAGTGGACACGGGGTCATGATCGTGTTGGTGGATGCGGAACTCGGTCACTGAGTCGTGGTTGGTGGAGTGGACCGGGTACTGAGTCGTGTGATGGAGCGGACCGGGGTCACAGAGTCGTGTGCATGGAGTGGACCTGGTCCTGAGTCGTGAGATGGAGCGGACCGGGGTACTGGGTCGTGTGATGGTAGTGGACGGGGTAACCTGAGTCGTGTGATGGAGCGGACACGGGGTAACCTGAGTCGTGTGCATGAGCGGACCGGTCACTGAGTCGTGTGATGAGTGGACGGGGTACTGAGTCGTGTGATGGTGGACCCGGGGTCACCTAGTCGTGTGATGGAAGCGGCCCGGGGTATCCTGAGTCGTGTGAGGGTGGACCCGTCACCTGAGTCGTTGGTGGAACCGGTAGGGTCCATGAGTCGTGTGGTGGAATCCGGTCCGGGTCCCTGAGTCGTGTGGTGGCGACCCGGGTCCCGGGGTCACTGAGTCGTGTGATGGATGGGACCGGGTTCCTGAGTCGTGGATGGAGCGGACCGGGGTCACCTGAGTCGATGTGTGGAGTGGACCTCGGGGTCACCTGAGTCGTGTGATGGAGTGGCCGGGGTCACTGAGCGTGTGATGGAGTGGGACCCGGTCATCTGACGTCGCTGTATGGAGTGGGCCCGGGGTCACTGAGTCGTGTGATGGAGTGGACCTGGGGTCACTGAGTCGTGTGGTGGAGTGCCCAGGGGTCACCTGAGTAGTCGGTGGAGCGGTCCCGGGGTCACCTGAGTCGTGTGATGGAGTGGACCCGGGGTCACCTGAGTCGTGTGGTGGAGTGGACCCGGGGTCACCTGAGTCGTGGGATGCAGGCTGGGAAGTTCCGCATTTGCTCCAAGTATATTATATAACGTCATTTAAGTTTTAACCGTTAGGAAGTTAACGTTGTTAAAATTAAATTTTTAATAAATTTAATTCATAATAATAATAATATTAAAAAACAAACAAAAACGATGTTGACTTCTAGTGTAGCTGAGTCTGTTGATGGTAACGCCCATGGCATTTCAGTGAATCCAGCTCTCTGAAACTATTCAACAGATACGGCAATTAATAACGGAGTCAGCCTTCAATAACTTCGGATATTCAGCTGAAAATATGTCAAATTATTGTGGATTTTGTTGTCAACAGACATTTGCTATGTAGTTGGCAGACAGTGACTGATTTCATCCCCTTTTACGTCCAAGGATACCTAATTTATTGATGCAGGTTCAGATTTCGAGATATCCTGAACGCATGGGAGCTATGATTGCTTCATAGTTCCACGTGGCGCCAAAGCTCGGAGCTCCTGCATGCGAATATGCAGTTTTAGTCGAAATTGGTCTACTCGCTCCCCGCTGGACTATGCAGGTATGGCATGCATCTTGGATGAGCGCTAAACACACCGAACTATACAATCCAGTTAAACATACCATCACTGCCGCCGAGTCGTCCATGTCAGATGTCGGGCAGGATCACACGGTTCACACGGTTCACACCATATCATATCACGAACCGCACCAAACAACGGGCCCCTGTAGCCGCTGACCCAGGCGCGGATCCAGGATTTCGGTCAGGGGAGGGCGCCCAATACACAAACTTTCGCCCTCCAGCCATGGCCCGGTTCAGGGGAGGGCGCGCGCCCAAGCGCCCTCCCCCTGGATCCGCGCCTGTGGTGGAGGTGTTCACTGCTCAACAATGCTCCCCTTTTTATTGGCGAACATGGGTGTAGGAGCGGACAAAATATGGGTGAAGGATGCCATCGCTGAGTACAGACCTATAGATAAAGCCAAAGGTGTGCTGTGATAGCCCCGTCACACTCACCAGTATATGTCGACGTGCGTCCTGCTGGCCGTTCCATCCTGCGTTGAGAACCGATGTAACATTGTAACAGTCCAAGCTTAGTTAATCATTACGCTGAGAAAACATAGTTACTTACGCAACACGTTCGATTTATTGTTTCTGAAAACATTCATACTTCCCAATTCCCATACTATATGCAGCAATAACTGGAGCTGACCACATTTAATGCAACACATCGCCAAAATCAATGGTCATGCGGCCGGCAGCCAACTGCGCCTACTGGTGAGAAACAACGTGATATCGGGGATTCGGTAGGAGACGGCATCATCACCAATCTGTAAACATTGTGAGGGTACAGCACATAGAGGTGTTGCTATCTTCAATGTTGGGTAAACGCTTTATGTTCGCTGATTCTTATATCATATTCTGTTTCGCAAGAACAAACAAAGGTGCTAATTGCATGTAGATAATTCCTGAACGTACTTTAATGATTAAACCGATAAATGATAACGAATTGTGATTAAGCATTGGATTCAAAAGAGGCACTGTTTACAAGATTAGGCTATCTTTCTCGTTCAGACCGCCGCGTGCGTTTGTTCTCGAACTTCTCCGACTGCTCTCGTGAGAGAGAAACTCGGGATCAAAGCTTAAAGGTGAATACAGGAACTAGGACTATCACAAACAGTCCACTCTCCGTTATCCCCTCGCTACATACGTTTGAATGCTGCGCCCAATAACAAATCAGCGATTCCATTCAGATATATATTTGCTACGATGCGAGTTGCGTCCACTGTTTGCAATTAGCAAACGACGTTTTAGTAATGTTCTGTGACCTGTAAACAGAAGCTGAAATCAGCTGTAACTGGCAGGAAGTAGTCACCGAAGCTGAGATCAGCTATACAACTGGCAGGAAGCGGTTAACGTAAGCTGAAAGCAGTTGTATAATTGGCAGGAAGCAGTTGGAAGCTGAATATCCAAGACTGGCAGCATTTATGGGGAAAATCAAACGTCACTGGAGATTGGAGAGCTTAATTGGCTGGACTGGATTAGGATATGTCACGGAGCGAACAGTGCCTGAGTGTTTAAGCGGTGGGCTTATATGGTCTGCTGTAGAACAGCCATAAAATGTATGTTACTATATTTTATAATATATATATATATTATATAATTATTTTATATATATAATATATATGTATATATATATAAATATATATAAGGGGCGGGCGCCAGATAAATAGAGAGAGAGGATGCGACCCCACTTTATTATGGCGATGCTACCCACCACCACACACTTTTTTAATGGCGCAAGCTTGATTCCAGTTCTTTTATGTAGGTTAGTCAAAATTAGAAATAAGATTAAATATTGCAAAATCGACGTGGAAATGGGCTCAGTCAGTTACGGAAGAACTTTTTTTAGTTTCAAAATGAAAAAGGCAGTGGAAGAAACGAGGGAAATTCATCCGTATTCATGGTTAATGCCGTAGCTCTAAAATAAGACATAGTGAGGGAGGCACAACGTTGTGGTGTACCTGTACAGTCGTAGGGTAATGTTCTGTCGCACTTCATCACACTCAACCGATGACGATGCTTTCCCGGTGAATAATCTTCGTGAAACCGCTAGCAGCAGTCCTTTCAGTGCTCTATCGAATAAATCTCCACTCTCTGGGTCGATGTTTTGTTTTCGTCTGACGAAGCTTGCGCAGAAAGTATTCTTAAAAACTTGGTTAAGCGCCCGTTGTTCAATATAACTTTGTCTATCGGTGATGTTTGTCGGTGTACATGCAGATGAAATCTATTGAAATCCTAGTTATGCCTCGCTGATACGGGGGGAGGGCTATAGTAATTGCTTGGATTCCACTGCGTGCAACGCGACAGACAGAGGCAGAAACAGCGGACAGAACTTTGCACGGACAAAACATTTACCCTAGACTGTACACAGTACACACGGTCATATATACAAAAGTGTAATTTACATTGGAAGTCATCAAAGCTTGCCGGTCCTAGACTGAGCATAGAATCATGTACATCAGGTTCTTTTTTAAGAAGAAGGTAATGATTGAAAACCACCCAACTAACCTTGCTGAGTGATAGGAGATAGACGATAGGTATTAGGTATATGGTAACCATCTGAACTGGCAACATCCGTTATGGTAGCCATTTAACCCTCGCCCGTGCAACGTCCTATACCTAAAGTGACCGTGCAAGAGGGGAAGGTACGCTCTTTGCGGTTTGTTTTTAATTAGCTTCGATTGAAACACGATCGTGTTGCTTGTGATGGGAGGAAGCTGTTGATATTCAATTTAAATGTCCTGAGTTATTAGCTGACCTCTGAGGTCATGTCAATCACCCGGATGTCATCCAAATCGCGTATTTTTAAAACCAAATTATAATCGAGCTAAAATCGTGATGAGCATACGTGTATGCAAAATGAGTACTTCACTTGAAATCAGCGTCACATAATGTCTTTAAACTACTGAAATTTAAAAAGGCCATCTCAGGTCATCGAAGGTCGGCGACCTCGCCGCACCTCGGTTTACCTGTGATACAGCATGACCCGAGTGGAACATTTTATTGTGTGAAATGGATGTCAAGTTGTCAAAAAATAGATAAGCGTCACAAAATGTCCTAGAAAACTACCAAAGCCCAACAAAGTCATCTCAGGTCATCAGAGGTCACGATCTCAGTGGAAACCATACATGACACCTGGTAACAACAGCTGTGCGAGTGCAATCTGCATATGGTACTAAGCAACAACAACAACAACAAAAACACTCGGAAACTGCACAAGTTACAAACATTGATACTGTGGGACGCCAGTTGTGCCTGACATGACCTTTAGAAACAGGTCATAGGTCGCGGTTCATGGAGGGATTGTTTTGTGTGTATTACATTGTGCAAAAGTAGGGTACTGCAAGTTGCGTCGCATTCGGTTGATAAATACGTGAGGTAATCCATAAAAATGGAGGGTGGCATCCCTATACTGAGAGGGAATAATTAGGCTCATATATTAGCGTTTTCACAGGGCTGGTAAAAACTCTTTTCAGTGGCGCCACCTACTGGTTTGGGAAAATTCGGCCCCAGGATATAAGTACCAGTGCCATGAGGTTCCCATCCCTACGCCCCCTGGGCGCTAGACAATTCCATTCACGTGTGCTCGTACTCACCCCCCCATTTAAATGGCACTGCGGAGCTACCGAACCGTTTCGAATTAATAGAGAGAAAAATTTCGCTTAACAAATTATATTTATAGTTTCCAACGAACGAAGGAATCCACAAGGTTTTGCATCCAACAGGATACTTTTATGGATCTACAATCTAAGATCTGGATTTCATGGGATACTATTGGATTTTGGACCTGAAAAGAAGAAACTGGGATCTTGGACCTGGAAAAACAGTTTTGTGGGGTGGGATCTTATGGATGTTGGATCCATTTTTTGCCTTGGCACATGTTGATTGTTAATGACATGTGACGTGGTTTTGTTTGAACCCTGAGGACTTGGAACTTGAAGCCTGAACCCAAAACTTGTTTTGTTTTACTGATTGAGTATGTGCATTGGGAGAATAGCTTGAATCTAAAAACGACGGGTGAGGTCAATCCAAGTTAGGTTAGAAGTCAGCTAGTCCTATGTAAGAAGAATGCAACTTGTTGAAAAAATCTATTGAAGATTATTTTTAAGTAATTTGGAGCTGGAGAACAAATGTGCATTTGCTGGTAAGGTAACCACTAGTGTTAGATTCATGTTCAAAGACATTTGAGGCATGTTTGTAAAATGCTATATGTCATGCATCTAGTTGTACCCATACCATGCTGATTACTGATGTAGTGTGTATGATTCATTAAGCAGCTGAAACTATTTTACTGGCCAATGCCTAGTCACTGATCACATTGGGGTAAAAGTTCACCTCAGACATTCCTAGTTCACTATACCTCCCTTTTTCATCTATGGGATGCAGATGACTACTGACACATTGTTTTATTCTAATAGTTATAAAAGTTGAAAGATGGACCAGAATGTGCCTGGATCTGAGATCCAGCTGGGATCCTAGATACTGTGCCCTGTGTTCCTGGGATCCACATGGGACACTAGACCGAGCACACAATAAGCCAAGGGATCCAGCAAATTTTGAGACCTGATGTATTTTTATGCTGATTAGATCTCCAACTTCAGGATACTGGCACACTGGTACTCATATTTGCATTTGTATCATAGTTAAAATTATAGTTAATAAAATGTTTGTAATAGGTACATCTTACAATGAATGCAGGCACATATCTTATGGTAACATAAGTACATACACAAAAGACAAGATTGTGTTTATGTCAGTCCCTGCAGCTTGTGTTTCAGGAATCAAAGGCTAACTTTAAAATTAAGAGATCCACTGAGTCCAGATCGAAGCATTTTATGCCATGAATCCAGACGGGAATCCAGGACATATACATTTTATGCAAGAGGGACCACTAGGATAAAATCTTCCATTCTTTATACAGGGGATCACTGGGATTCTAGATTCTATTGGAATCGGCATATCTGGATAGGTTGTCGTGGTTAAAGAGTTCGACTTTATTGCCATTTTTCAACATTGAAGCAGCAGGCTAAGTATCTAAATTTACTGTCACTTTCCATTGAGTTTTAATTTAAGGAAGAAAAAGAAGACATACAAATACATATAGTAATTATTTAAGTTGATGTTGAGTAACTGGATTCCTTTCAAAATAGCACGCACTATACGCAGTTATTTGCTGGAAGGTACTGGAGCGGCCAAAGAGTGAATGCATCACTGATGTAGCATTGAGTGAGAAGATGGTCAAATATGAAGAAAAAATGTATGTGTTGCCTTTGGGGAAAAACTGATTTAAAGTAGAAGTTATAAGGGTAAAAAATTAAATAAAAAATTAGATTAACTTGTTTCGCAGCTTTTTCAATAGCACCAGCCAATCGGCGCACGTTACAAATTGAACATCATATTGACCATCATTCATGCAATGCAGCTCAGTGTTGCGTACTCTTGGCCGCTCCAGTATTTTACAGTAATAACTTGCATAGCAGTGCTATTTTCGTAAAGGCTCCAGGTCACTTAACATCAACTTAACGAAAATTTGATATAGTTATCCAAGGCAAATGCTGTTGGGCTGAAAAATATATAATAAGCTTATTTATCATATTCATTTAAATAACAAAGACAATGCAAGAATTAAATACATATGCTATATTGCGGTATGGATCGGGATGTTGTCCAAAAAATATTATTAATTTAATTAGGCTACATGCTTCCATAAAATCAAATGCCGGCTTAGGAAACGGTAATTTTTGACGTCCAAAACATATGATAGGCAAGCTGCAAATTTCATGATATATTGTCAGCGCGGACCGGAATTTTTGTCGGGGAGCACACTTTTGGGAAATCCTGATCAGGGGGGGCGCCGCCACAACGCGCCCCCTGGATCCGCGCTGTATTTCAAGAATGTTTGGCAGTAAATTGGAACAAGAACAGAAGACATGAGGTCATAAACACATACTATCATATCTAATACTAGGGTATAGCTTTACAAAAAGTTGGGGGGGGGGGCAAAAATTGTTTAAAGGTAATACAAATCCACATAATATGTGAGCACACGGTATTATCTATATAGATCTATATTGTAATTCACGTGAATCGTGATTAAATAAACCTTCGGGTTAACAATTGTGGTGGCAGAAGCAGCGGCTACAGTGTAGTCAAGCCGATACTGTTATATGAAGTCTGGGGGGGGGGCGTCTGGTCATGTCCGTCTACATACAAGTATCCTTGCTCATAGGTGCCTTGCCATGTTATATAACAATTTGGCCTATATACCTAGATGAAGAAAAGACGATGGTAAGTCTGGCAATAAACATTTCCGTCTGTTATGACGTAACGTTGCACGCTACCATGCTTATGGTAGTCAAAAACAACTTTTGACGTCACTTTGACGTTCAGAAGCAGGGATCATATTCAAAAGGCTCGACAATTGCGAGCTATGAAGATAGACAGCATCTCATGAGGGTAGTGGCCAAGACTGGTGTTCTCAAGGCTAAAGAACAACAAGGTGTTACCACCATCAAAATCTCGAGAATATTCACTGATTCCTAAACCTTAAAGCATCCAAGATACTTGATATTTCGCAGTCGCGTCGGATAATTTCGCAAAGTATTTCTCAAAAAGAGACTGGGCGCTGATTAAAATTGATAGGGCGACGGTGGCCTATTTTAAACGAGGTGGCGCCGCCCGGGCGGCGGCCAGCGTGAAACTGCAACTTTAGAGTTACCACCAATCATCAGAGTTGACCACTTAGGGACTTTTGACACGTATTTTTGACGATAATTATTTCGATCGAGAAAATGGCGGTAGATCTCAGTCGGAAAAGGCTTGGTGGCCCATAGTGGGGGATGATTTGGGGGTTCAATTGGGGGTTCACAAAAATGGATAAGGAAAATATTGGAAGCCAATTTAAAAAGTATGTGTTGTTATGCATTTTTTACCAAATTGTGATGACAAAGTGAAATCAAATTGACATGTGACATTTTTTGGCCCCGGAGCACGCTCTTGGAGGGTATTTTGGCCACTTCAAATCCGTAAGTTTGGCACTTTTTACGCCCTGTTTTCACGATGGATTAATTTTGCGCGAAATGTTTCAAACTTTAAACTACATAAAGATTTTATTCAATATGAAATGTTAAAATATTTATCGCAAAATAATCCATGTGAAAAGGCTAATAAACATATGGAATGCGAAATTATGGAATTGGAAATGGGATGAAATCGTAAAAAATGTGAATTAAAACAGCCAAAATGAAGACAAAATAAAAACACAAATAAAAACGAACATAAAAAAGTAAGAATAGGTGCACACATCCATGCCTGTCACATTTGGACACCGGTGATAAAACGAATCATACATATCGCATTAGTCTACCCACTTACTATGAAGCCACATGTTTATAACCTCACTTTGCCACGGAATGATAATAGTGTCTGATAACAGGTCCACTGTGATTGGTTAATGGCGTTAGTGACGTCACACGCTATGGAGGAGTGAGAGTGCTCATGACAGATGGGTGCTTCGCTTCCCTCCGGTTCCGGCAACACATTTCCTTCATTTTGTGATTCACAAAATATTTGTGATATTTTGTGATACACAGCAAATAGGCCTAGCTTATTAGGATTTACTTTCATTTTCTTCTTCTCTCTCTTCCTATTTAGTTATTAGCATGCTCTGAACTTTTCGGCCTTCTGGCCTGCCGACTGTCTGTGACTTTTGCAGTTGTAAGGGAAGACACTGTGGTTCCTCGTGATCCTTGTGTTCCGCGGGTACAGCAGCGGCAGCAGTAACAGTCCCGGTCCAGCGTCGGTCCACCGGACGCTGGTTATCCTTACCCGAGCGCCCCCGTCCGCGCGCCTGGCCTGCTCCCGGGTCATCACCCCGCTAGCCGCCGCGCGCCCCGGTCAAGGCCATCCGTGACGTCACGAGCCGGGCCGCAGGGGCGGGGGTAGCGTCGCAGGGGCGGGGTAGCTGCCTACATGTCGGCGTCGCAACTCGTGGCCAGAACAGGCACCTCACACAGTTGCTAGCTGAATGATAGTTTGCCGAGTGGCTGACTGGGATTTGTAGTTATAAAGTTGATCAAACTAACCCAGAAACGATGACTTGTGTCGTTTGAGAGCCCAGGCTTCATCAGCTTAAGAGGAAATGTTTTGATGAGATTGCACGATGTCTGTGAATGTCTGAATTTCGAATGTATGAGCAAGTTTACCTGAGTTGTTTAATTGGTTGTCGAATCGGGCATCATGTTTATGCTCTTAGCTTCCTACGTTACTGGTCTTACATTATCTTTAATTACTTTTTATATTTTTATCAATTTAGTCTCAAACTGAGCTACAGGGGTGGACTGTTTGAATTAATGACTATGCATTATGCTTAGTTTGATGTTATTTTAAAAGAAACATTACATCAATGATTACCTTTTCCTCGTAACTATTAAACACTTAAATACAAATAAGATAGTGCGAATTTTCGGGCGCAACTTATTTTCAAACAAGATAGTAACAACATACTTGTAGTTAAACAATCTGCCGCCGTTGTTTGTTTCTTTACAAGTCTTTTTTGTTTTTAATGTGTTCGATGGTAGTTTTTGCCATGATGAATGATAATATTTAAAGGATGTCAAAGAATGATCAAAGGAATACAAAGGAATGATCAATAACATACATACACATCAGAGGGTTACCGGGTTCACCCTTCTTGAGTCTTTTGGGACCCACCAAACAGCAGCCGTCGACCAGGACCCAACGAATCGTTCCAGTCTGGACCATCTCGTACCGACAAGTCAGACGCCTTGTTTAGATGAAGATTGATGGTGTCGGTGTCTATGAATTTGTGAAACCATATTTTTTAGTGTCTCGTAGTGATAGATGTATGTGCAGCTAGTATTGATATTAAGCCAGAACCTATGTGTTTGATGTATTATGTTGTTTAATGCGCATTATGTACCAAACTTTTAACGTCTGTTTAATGTTTCATGTGATAGTGGTTTGAATTGATTATCAGAAATTTATAACGCTGACTTCTTGCTTTAAGGACATTATATTAGACCAAAGAGCGCGTGTACTTTTGATTTAACTTTCTTCCCCATCCAAAAATGTTTGAATCTGACGATGCCGGTACGGTGAAGCTCATTCCTTCTTTTTATCGACTTTTCCATTTTCATACACCATTACTGCCATTATTGATCATTCCTTTGTATAGTCTTCTTTGTTGTTTGAGAAATGACTGCGCCCGAAAATTCCCACAAATATAATTTCTCTAGAAGTGTTTTGTTTCTTTTTTTTTCGAGGAAAAGGTCATCATTGACACAGTTCTGCTTTTAAACCAATGGCATCCGCACGAGCGCCCCATAATATTGCATATTCATGTTTTGAGCACGGGGGGGGGGGCTAAATCCGCCCACCCCTAAGGTTCTTAGAGAATAGTTGGAAAACAGCGCGGCGGTGCGAAGCGCTTCCGTTTTGTGTACACCTGTTTGTAAATCAACATATACTAACTCTATGTGCAATTATTCATCTCGGGTCATCTCAGGTCATCTCAGGTCAGGTCACAAGACGAGGTCACGTGATAACCCCACCTCCAAAAGTTTGCGGTCGTACCACAGCCCCAGTGCCAGTTTTGACTGATCAGCTTCCAACTTCCAGGGTTTTATAATGTCACAAGTACATACATTTATTTTATCTCGTTTTTCATTTCGTTGACCTAAGGTCGGGTCAACTTCGTGACCTCCCAATTATAAGCCAATAGGGAAATATTCAAATGATTTATATTCCGAGGATATGCATGGTATCAGTCCAATGCCATTTGGATCACGAAATCATGGGATATCCTTGCTGATACACGTGTGTTTTGTGTTAAGTGACCCCTGGGGCATTCCACTACATTTCGATCTTTTTTTAATCCCAAATTGCACTTTCATCACTCACCTTTTGTTCAAAATTGGTGCGCAGAGTTATCTTGGATCCTGAATTCAAACAGACCAAGAGTAATTAAAACTCGACTACCTGCAGTTCTTGGACAGGAAGGTTCTGTATTTTGTTTGTTGCTACGTAACTGATCACATTTTGAAAACAAAACAAAACACGTCTGATCAGAACTGCTGTTCAAACAATGCCTTTCTTCCTTCCTTTCAACCTTTGGGGAACCTGGTTGGAACTGGAAGATGTCCTTATGGTGCGATCGAACGAATACATGCAGAGAAATGAGTGAAGTAGAACGACGAAGTCAAATTTCACTCGGAGCAAAATTATAATCTGCATCTTCTGACAAGCTAATAATGGAAATTCAAAGCTCAAAGTGCGAACCATATCCAAGAAGAATTCCGCAGTTGCGTTCGACATCACTATATTATATAAATAAAAGTAGCTAGTGCGCCCGAAAGTTGATTAAAAGAAAGGTGATTAATTCATGCTGCACTCCAGCAATGTGCAAGTTGCGCTGGGAAGGAATTGGGTTCCGCTCTTAAATCGCAATACGAAATGCAAATTGAAATGCAAATCATTCATTTAGTTAGTGCTGATTTTCTCATTTCAGGCTGGTTTAAGAGACTCCATTGGATAGCGGGACGCCGATGAAGTCCAACCGAACATTATTCGCCATAAATTAAGAAAACCTGCTCTCCTTTTCATTTCCTCGATGCAAACATATTAACATCCATGTTTGAAAATATCAGCGATGCATCATTTGTATATGATAAACTAATCCGACATGCTTGAACCATTATATATTTATGGTGGATAACCTCTTGATGGCATCTTGCTAAACTATTCTCATAACTAAGCCCAGTTTTCTGATGGATGTGACATTGATGGTGCCTTCAACGACAGGTATGACATCATTATTGCTTCATATATTGTGACTACGTTGCCAACACTTTCCAATAATTTTCTGCTCACTGTTAATGGAGCAAGCCCCTTATACAATGTGGATATGATGCATGCTTATATGCGAAAATGATTTTGCCTGCATTGGGTAATGGGTATGGTTATGAGCGAGTGCGAAGCGCGAGCGAGTCCTCACTGCATAGGCGGTTCTTATCACATACAAGCGGCCGACCCGGCCCGACCCGACCGTAGCGCATTTTAGAAGCTTATATCTTTGAAATCCTGCATCCGAATCCGATGGGCAAGCAGTCTTCGCCATCTGATAACCCAATGCAATCAATTGTGCTATTAACGCAGGACGTTTTTTGACACTTTTCATTCATTTTGGTCACAGATCGACGCCATTAGTTGCGGCCGTCGCAACATAATCTTACACTGCACCTCCATTTCCGCGGATGTGCTGACCCATTAAGCTGAAATTGGGTGTGATATTTGAGACCACACTACTGGCAAGATGGAGTTTAGCTGACAGCACACCAATTTCCTTGCTATCGGGTTCCTACGGGCTGGCTCGTCCCTTGCGATTAAGGCGCCTTACTGGTACTGTGAAGTATGATAACATATGCGTATTGCGTATGTTGATACTTTTTACAGAGGCTGCTATGATTGCTTTTGCAGTGATCTACCAATTTGTTCTAGAGTTTGACCTTAGCAACGTTAAAATGCGTTATAACTGGTCTGGTCGATTGATTTGCCCATTGCCCAGCCTGCCTAACCACCGAGGGCCGTGGGCCATCACAATATCTTCCAATAACTTACAGGGCCTATTTCAGGGGAATACCACTTGGGCAAGACAAGGTCCAAACATAGCACACAAAGCCAAAAAGACGTAAGTATGACTGATTACAATTCCAATTAACCGTGTTGGCATCGAGCGAGAGCCCCAAAATGATTGGAGAGGGACAAAAAATAACATTTCCTATTTTAAACAACTGTTTTCTCAAGCCCACGTTTATACCTTACCACGTTCATACCTTATACCCACATTGTACTTAAAAAATGACACGAATACAATGTTATACGTATTGCTTAACTTATCCAATGGTTGCGGCATTTGATCATCTCGTGGAGCAGGTTTTGCAATTTGGGTATCCAGAGCATACAGAGACCAAAGGAGCTATTATTTTAACTCTAATTCCTTAGGTATGTATCCATACAATGGCTTCGCCAGGATTTTTATGCTGGGGTGGGATCTGCGTGGTCGACGTTAACACGCGCAACAACAGATGGTGGAAGAAGTGGAAGTTCCCCCTTAAGACTTTCGGAAATAGCGGGAAATGAAGGCATTTCGCTTCGCATTTTTGGCACAACTGTTTGCGGTTTGCCTTTCCATTGCCCAAATACCGTTCAATCAATGTTTGACAGTTGCCCGCGCGCTGCGCCAGTGTGCGGACGCGGCGCCGGCGCTCCTGCCCTCTCTAGACCCCGGTGGCCTGTCTTGCGTGAGTGACGGCTTGAGTGCGTGTGATTGAGCTGTGAGAACCTACACAGTGAAGTGAAGGTTCTCACACCCGGATCTACTCTGCGCCGGACTGACACTGCAGATCCTGCAGTAGCGTCGTCGTCTCTGGCGCTCTACCTGACCGGACCGATTGTGAGTCCCCCGTTGGTGAGAAACAGCGGCATCAGTGACAAGTGAGGACAGTTGAGTTGCACTGTGAGGAGGACCAGCCGTCCTTCGCGTGACATCATGCTGCTGCTCCGTTCCGTGAATCAGGACCTGTTAAGGCCTATTGTGCTGCTGAGTGTTGGCTGATACCCGCGCCGTGGTGCAGGCCGCGGCCCCAGCTGTGTATCGGCCCCCGGCGGCCGGCTCCCAGCGGCCGGATCGGGATGGTTCCCGTGACCTTGAACTTGGCCCGGACTAGTGATGTCGTTTTACCAAAATTCCCTGACCAAAACCAATCCAATACCAAACAAGAGGCATTTTGGTTGACCAAATATTGACCGATTTTGGTTGAGGACAAAAGTGTTCAAGATTTGACCGACTTTACAAGTTTACCTACTTGTTTATACACCATGGCAAAAATAGCTTTGTTTACATCATAATTCATAGAACGCAAATCAGTTGGGCAAACTACGGGGAGGCGATCAAAAAATGGATCGATCAAAAAATAGATTTCCGACGTACAATAACCCTGGAAATTGGGCGGGGACGCAATCCTTATATCGATGAACGGAGAGTATATCCTTTTCACCCGAATGGACCAAAAAAAAAAATTAAAAAATTGATTAATTTGTGCTGACTATCCTCACTATTCAAACGCAAATCTATCACGATTAAAAAAATGCCATACACGCTGCAATTCACTATACAAACGCGCTAATTTATTTGTTTATCAATTGAATCGGCACGAATACTCGATCATATAACTTGCCTGTACCTAAGCAAAATCGATGTGTGAACTTTGTGAGCAGTATTGCCTCCACAAAAGATAGATGCCAAAGTTCAACATCGCCATAATTATTGCCGATACAGGCATCATTAGGGAATCGAGTGATTCGTGCCGATTAATTAGAAAACAAAATTAGCGCGTGGGGTCGTTACGTATGGAGGCCGATGTACTGGATATAAGCGCGTGATCCACATTGGGTTAATTTGTCTAAGAATGTGAGGAAGTCGCAAAGTAAGATCAATTTTTAGTATCGGATCGTCCTTATAAGGGCATTGCCTCCGCCCATTTTATGACGCCTCAACGATATATTTTTTGATCGATCCATTTTTTGATCGCCTCCCCGTAGTTTGCCCAACTGAAATATACAGTTAACAAAAAGACATTATAATTGTGCAAAATTTAATACATTTGCAAAGCAAAATAGTGGATGCTGCAAGCAAGACCAAAGACATTTACATTCATTAAATGAATTTCGAGCAAATTGTGCATCAATTTGCTGGATAGAAATACAAATTCGTAAAAATGTGACCAAAAAGTGAATTGTTTCAGATTAAGCTGACCGAAAAGTAAAAAAAAACATTATAAGCCTGACCGACCGATCACACAACTTTTTCGGTAGCACAAATTTCGGTAACAACCAGAGACTATCATGGGCTGGGTGCACCCAAGATACCTATATACAACGGTGCACCCATGGGTGCCCACTCAATTCTACCGATTGTCTGGGCTGGGTATGCATTTTTTACTTTTCATGGGTACTGGGCGGGCATGGGTATTGCAATTTTAGAACAATATCGCTAAGCGTTCTTTTTTACTTGACAGCCAGATGTTTAACCAGATAAATATGTTTTTTAAATGATATGGGACACTTAAATAATAGACTTTGGCAATTATATGACAACAATAAATCGTGGTTAGTAATAGGGCAGTACGATTTTTAAATCATGTCTGATCCTAAGTCTGATCCAATTATCTGCCTTATCTGAATGGGCCACGATATCAATATTATGAATTTGAATGGGTCTGGTCTGGGTCTGGGCTTAGTGTTCCTGGGTTTAGGCTGGGCTGGGCTTGGGGTTTGGGCACCCATGATAGTCTCTGGTAACAACCGTTTGACACCACTAGCCCGGA
Source organism: Semibalanus balanoides (assembly GCA_014673585.1). Classification (NCBI taxonomy): domain Eukaryota; kingdom Metazoa; phylum Arthropoda; class Thecostraca; order Balanomorpha; family Balanidae; genus Semibalanus; species Semibalanus balanoides. Next base: position 18,107 of record VOPJ01003548.1, read on the forward strand.
TCCGGCACCAGCAGACTGTGTGCTGGGAGCGGGGTCGGCTGCACCGGTCAACCAATCGGCGGCCTCCGACCGCCACCCGGTCAACCAATCAGCGGGCTCCGACCGCCGCACAGTGGGCCAGACCAGCCCCCACCAAGTGTTTGACATTCCTAAGTGATGACCTCACCAAAGTCATGGCCCGTGGTCTTCAACATAAGAGCCAACGGGGAATTGCGATTTTTGGGGATGATCTCCTGAAGACACTACTGGGGAAAATTTTTTGGCTTGCTTACCATTATGGATTCGTGAAGACGTACAGATTCCAGAAAATGGGTCAGTTTGGGTCAATTAAACCCTCATTTGAAAATCCTCGATTCTAACAGCATTAGTGCACTTTTGGCCGTATAAGTAGTGCACCCATTGGCTTCAGTATCAGTGACGTCATGATCTGCCTAACCTTATGTTCTAGTAACCTTGGGACAGACCAGGCGCGGCAGGCGTGCACCCGGCGACCGGCCCCGTGGGAGCAGGGGCGGCTGCCGAAACGCGTCATCCGTATCTACGCTGGGATCGTGCCTCACCATCAGACTCATCAATATTCAATCATTTAAAGGAAATAGTTCACCTTCAACATGGGTTTTGAACTGAGATAGCAGTTTTGTAGCCCGTGTTGAAAAACCCTTCACCGCAAGTTTTCTGGGCTGAAAGGGCTCTCCAGCCGAATATATTTGACTTTTTGTCGAAGGAATGTGGGCCATAAATAAGGAGTCAATCGAATGTGGGGCTCTCACCACCCTGGTGCATAGAGCTATAAACAGTAATCCTATACGCGATCTAAACTTTTCGAATACCGAACGAATAATCTGATATATCGGAATGGCTGAGCCACGTTTGACGTTGCGGTACGCTAACGCATATAGTCTATGGTCTAAGGAAAATTTAATAAATGTATCGGTCCTTCTGTCCTGACTCGGCGCGATGTATGGGTTTTTCTCTTTGCATTAATGAAAATAGATTTGTATTTCAAAATTATAGTCAAATCGTGTTTGAAAAAACAATCCCAAGCTATTTCCCTTTAACCCTTCGACCTACGGAAGCCTTTCTCACCTTCGCCCTACGGGGAGGGGTCCTAAAAAGACTCCCTGTTAATTTTCAAACTAAGCAACATAGAGCAACACAGTAAAAACCAGCATGTTGCCTGTCATATGCGAAATCTAACAGTACCTAATTTTTAGGTTTCAGGTCAACGGGTGACCTTTTAGGTCAAGTAAATGACACAAAATCGACCAGATCCAAAAATTGCGATTTTCCTCTGTTCGTCATCATTATTAAAGTTATGAAAATAAAATAAATTGGTTAGCGTCAAGTTGTTGGTCGTTGAATTAGATATCTGACCATATATCGACTTTTATGTCTGGGTTAGTTAATAACGGTCACCTTAGTTAAAAATGGTCACCATAGATGGAAATTGCTTTAGGCGATTAGCATTAGAAACCTCGACCCGATCACGTCCACAATAGCGATCAGAAAACATCGAAATTAGAAATTGATAATCGCAAATACAAATACATGTTCCTAGACCATTTTTATCTCCGAATTACAAAAAGGTATACATTTGTTTGTATCTGGTCACAAAAAGTAAAAAAAAGTTAATAACAAAATGACGTGAGAAGTTTCTTCTACATAGTGGGCCATCACTCTGCAAAATGAGACATATTTCTTTTAAATTTTGTTTCAGTATTTTCTATAATTATATTCTCTTACATATATTCTGGTTTTATAACATCTTGGAAAATGTTGATTATGTAATTATTTTTTCATTTTTTTTTCATTTTTAGGGGTCAAAAACCCGACACTTTGAAAATTTGAGACTGCCATCTGAAAGACAACGCCATTATATGTCTTTGACGTTTTCTGTTTGCAATTTGCTTTAAAACTCTGTTTTCTACGATTATCCCAATATTTATCACTTTTCCACGTGCATGACGTCAGTAAAACGTCATTATTTCCCAAACCTCTCGACTAATTTTATATAAAAAAAATCACATCAAGCGTTTAATTGTTAGAAACTTAGCTACCGAAAACTACAGCACGATCGGCAGCATGTGTAAACAGTTATGCAAGACAAACCTCAGGGAGGTACTTTAGGACCCCCGTAGGGCGAGGGTTAAGCCTAAACTCCTGGAGCTCGCCGACCACATCCACAGCGAGCAATACGACTTGATGGGACTCTACGAGACCTGGCTTTTCGGCCATCTACGCCCAGCCGCCTGCTGATCCTCCCCGGCTACCGCCTCTGCCGAGCTGACCGGCGGGACGGGCGGGGATTCGGTGGGGTGGCTCTGGCCGTGCGGGACGGGCTGAGCGTTTCCCCACTGAACGTGGCTATCGTCTGAACCCATGGTCATCAGTCAGCTGGAGATTTTGTGGACTGTAGTGCGACCGGATAGCAAGCGTCGGTTTATCATGGATGTGGTGTACCGGCCTCCCAGGTACCGTGTCGTGGATATTGAGGCCGACCTTTCAGACCTCGAGACTCAGTACCAGCACGTGCTCCTCAAACATCCGTCAACTTAGGTCGTTATCTGCGGTGATTTGAACTGTGACTTGTTAAAATCCACCAGCGACTCTGCCAAGAAGCGCCTGAATGATTTAATTTCCGATCACTCTCTGTTGCAACATGTAACATCGCGTACTTATTATTCTGGGTCGCTGTTGATGGTCTAAAACGACCTACAACCCTTTTGTAAGACGGTGTACCACCCGTTTTTGCGACTTTAGTCCACACATATTTGTTCGTGCTGTAGTGGAAGTGCCGCGACACCGCCTTCCAAAACGTGTCGTCCGGTCCCGCTGTCTCAGTCGCATTAACCTTGCCGACATGCATTGTGACCTGATCGGAGCTCACTGGGCTAACGTGTTCGCCTCTCCGACAGTGGCCCTTAAAGGAAATAGTTCACCTTGGATTGTTTTTGTCAAACACGATTTGATTATATTTTGAAATACAACTTCTTTTCATATTTCGTCAAAAAATAACGCCATACATCGCGCCGATTCAGGGACACCAGAGGGAGGACGTAAATTAGAAGTCATTTGGAATAAATTGTTTTTCCAAAACTATTATGCCGCTACTCCTGCAAACCTGTCACCAACGAAACGAATAGAATGGTCAGGGCCCAATCAGATATTCGAGAGTAAGTACCGCAGTAAATGATATTGACCTGTACTGGCCTTCCCGAACCGCCACATTCTTGACATTCTTTGTTTATGGCCCACATTCCTTCGACAAAAAGTCAAATATATTCGGCTGGAGACCCTTTTCATTACAGAAAACTTACAGTTAAGGTTTTTTAACACGGCCTACAAAACTGTTATCTCAGTTCAAAACCCATGTTG
>VOPJ01003552.1:0-21144 GCA_014673585.1 Semibalanus balanoides
GCGAGACGGAGAAAGGGAAGAGGAAATGGGAAAGAGAGGGAGACGGAGAGATACATGGAAAGAGGAGAGGAGGGAGAGGGAGGAGGGGGGAGCGTGAGGGAAAATACAAATGGAGAGAGAAGAAAGGTTGTATTGTGTTCCTGTGCAGACTGTATTTCACGGTTTTTCGGTTATGCTTTGATCTGCCAAAGTTTTAGGTGTATATAAATGTCGGTAAATACACCTCAGTAACCAATCGTTTTCATGAGTTGGTAATATATAAGTGAATATCGGCTAAGTAATTAACAGTGATTAACATTTTTTCTCCACATCGATGTGTGTTATTATGAAAAGAAAAACAAACGTTTTGAGTGCTTTCTCCAGAGCGGATCGTTCCAGCTGTTAGCAGCAGGCAGCGGCAGCTCACACATGTGGGTGTACTGATGGATGAATGAGTGGTAACACCTTTCTCCATGTACGGATGATACACACCATTGCGATATCCTGGTGACTGCCCCGGCCCGCTGTATGTAATGACATCTGGCCGCATGTCTGAATGAGTCTGAAATGACCCGCTTTGCGCAACTAGGAAATACCTACAGAGAAAACGCCAGCTGGCTTACCTACACTTCATCGTAGTTATGATCATTTCATTACAAAACCCAAATCCATTCATTTGTGGCAGCTCTCACGCTTCGCTATGACACACAAACGGTGCCGATGGGGATCAGGGGCTGCGATTCGATAATCACTTCGCAGCTCATAACCGCGATGTAACTGTGGTGACGAATCTAACGCGATTCGTTGCACCACTCATCACAGCAAACGGCACCTTTGTTCACTCGATTTCACGAGGGAAACGACCCGACGGCATAAGCGGGAGCCGGGAGGCATCAATGTCCACTATCACACTGTATTGCTCAGAGCGTATAATGTTGATCAGGTGGCTGCAACTCAGCAGCGTATGGAATAAAATGAACATAATCACATCAGTAGTTGCCAAATACCACGTGTGAACGTGTTAATAACTTGACGCTGCCCTTTTTCGGCCGAACTGCGTCTTATCTCTCAGCATCGGATCGGAGGGCAGATGCAGATATCACATAGTGATCGATAACAGCGGAAAGTGAGATGATGACAGCTTGCATCATTTATCATATACACTTCTCGGAGTGGAGGAAGACGGAGCTGCTGCCGCGCTTGATCACGTGATCTCGCCACACGGATATAATAGACGATCACAGCTGGGTCCGCGGCCGACATGGTTTCACATAATGGTGGTAATTATAGAAGCGGCGTTCGACGCTACCGCTAGTTATCATGTTAATTGCATACGTACTATATTGTGAAAAGATCTGGCATTTGAGAAAATCACGTTCAGTTGAGCTTAAAGAGAGTGTACCTACCCATATCACTCATGTGGAGCGCCTGCTCACATCGCTCAACAGAGGCGCAGCCAGACCTTCGACAAGGAGGAGCACGACATCCCCAGGGGCCCCCTAGGCAAAAGCCCCCCCGAAAGAAATGTCGCGAAAAATATGATCCCGGATTTAGGCTACTATATTTTGCAGGGCCCCTCAAAAGTCACAAAAAGGGACGTCGCCGATAATTTGTGGGTGTGAAAGTCGGCCCAATGGGAGGGAGCACGTGCCCCCTCTACCCCCTGGCTGCGCCCCTGTCGCTCAATGCTCATTTCACATGAGCATTATTTGCTGTAATTGGTTAAATGTAGTACAATGCCCATAGAGACATTATACAGGTCCAAGTCAACAGCGTGGAGGGAGGGCACCATGCGCGTCACGCTTTTTATCAACTTGCTAATTTGAGGGTGAAGTTCATTTGAGGGAGGGCATCGTCTCCAATTATTTCTTGACCTGAGTTCACCTCTGCCAAACAATATGTGTAATCCCAGTATTTATGATGGATGCATATTGCAGTGCAAATGTTTATGACGCATGTATTGCACCACAAACTACAAAGGAAGTATGTGCCATACAAGTGACAAGGTTCCCCCCTAAAAAAGCATCAGGAGCCTGGAACCGCCTCTGTTTTCAAAAGATATTAAAATATACGCAAAATATATGTTGACCCCCTGATGAGCCTTGGGTGGGGCATGGCCTGGTGCCCCCTCCCCCCTGCGACCGCCACAGTTTTCAAACAAAATTCATCAAAAGACTGCAAACCGCTTAGTAGAAAATCATACGTTTTCTGTCCTATTTTAGCAACTCTTACATCATTTGCAATCATACATCATTGTCCAGCTGTGTGCTGTTGATGGCTGGCTGAGAAAGCATACGTCATTCGCCATGTTCTGGCAGTTTTCACTTCACTCGCAGGCCGCAACCATTACCATCCACGTCCAGTTGCAATGTCATGTCTCGCCTGCGCGGCTTTCCTCCAGTAGCTTCAGCCTGCGAGGATGCTTGGCCACGCCACCAACAAGCTGGCATGCTGTCAGACTCCGTCATGCAGAGAACCGTCCCGCATGACTGAACAGCTGACACGGATGACTGAACAGCTGACAGAACAGACGAGGTTGGAAAACATCGGAATATTATAGTTTGCGTCTCTGATGGCACTCACTGCAGTAAGATAAAACTGGTTACCGGTTGTCAATATTAGCAGTGACATTGTTATCGTGCGTCACGGCACGTTGTTCGTGCTTGCTGGAACTCTGCTAGTCAATGCCGGTTACCAATAATTGCGCGATCGGATGGGGTAGGAGGGGGGAGGGGGTAGGGCTTGCGCAATAAGCTCTGCTTAGCGCAGGACCTGACCTCATAATGCCATCCATTCGACAGATTCGAGCAAATTTATAAACTAAATGTTTAATAGGAATGTGACTACCTGTTTACCATAGCGACACCTATTCTATCTACATCACTGACAAGTGACAACTGACAACCTGTCCGCACCTCAGGCCCGGATCACGGCATACGACGTTTCCATACATTATGGTTTCGTTCGTGTTTGCTTCAAAGCTTGATTGGGTCGTCGAGACGTAAAAGCCATTCTTGCACTTCACAAAGGAGAATCGATCAGTGCCAGACCTTGCTCAAGCGCGTGAGCGGCTATTCGGTAGGCTGAACTGCCAACAAGAGGCTATATAAGTCGCCCGGGCGTGCTATTGCCGTATTTTTCGGTAGGTAACTGGCCATCAGGCAGGTTATAATGGTAATGGGTCGTCTGTGTGGTAAACCCTGACGATGTGGTCGGCGAGATGGGATGCCAGTGAAGAGCTGCTGAGACGGGCAGGCAGACATGCTCACTTGACGTGCACTTGCCACCGGCAGAGGCAGGCAGGGCCTTCTTGCTTTTCACTGGTGGGGGGGGGGGGGACACCGATTTTCCGATTGATGGGCAGCCATCTTCCTAAATTGTGCTGGATTTTCGAGCTACATTTTTATTTTACATTATGTTTCACGAACAGGGTAATAATGCTATGTAACATGATGTTTTGCAGTAACTCTGTCGGATTTTAGGTCATATAGAGATATGTGGATAACATAACTCAGAAGATGGGCGCGGAATGCCTTAAAGGGTTTCCGTCCTGAAAGGAAAAAAGACAGAAAAGTTTCCATCCCGAAAGGTAGACCACCTTGGCATACGTGACAACTCTTGCGCTCTTTGCCATCTGGATGACGATTGTAGAAGAAGTTACTAAATGAAGCCGCAGTCGGCCAGGCAAACATTTTTTCGTTTTTAATGAATTTTTGAGTTCTGAATTATCTGCAAGCCCTACATTGGATCACGAAATTATTATGTAATTCAAAACTTACGGGATTATTTATAACTGCACACTGCTCGTTCCAGTAGCGTACCCAGGATTTGCTTCAGGGGGGGTGCAAATTTCGGTCGGGGGCAAAAGGTAGACCCCCACTAGCTAAAAAACTCATCGGATTTGACCGCACTATATTTCTAGAGGGGCAATTTCAATTTTTTCGAAAATGAAAATCAACGAAAAAAACTTGTTTTTGCAGGGGACCCCTAGGTTAATCCCCCCCAAAAACTCGCGTATTTTGCCAGACGCCAAATACGGCGGGAAATTGTGAAGAAGCACCGTGCGGTCGAGGGCCTATTTCGGTGCACTGAGGCAACTAGCAGGGGGGCACAAGGGTGCATGTGCCCCCAATGGACCTTTGTGATTTTTTACTTAAAAAATGGTCGTCGACGTTTCCTTTATGCGACTTTTTTGGGGCCTCTGCCAAAATATACGTGGCCTAAATCCTTTTTTTAAATTTTCGCGACATTTTTTCCGGGGCCTTTGCTGAGGGGGGTCCTTGGGATGCCATGCCCCCGGCCCTTGTGAAGTCCTGGCTGCGTGTCTGGCCGCACTAGCCAAATGTGTGAGGTCCAGGTTGATACTTTCCAAAGGCCTTGGTTTGCCTCTGGCAATCCAATAGAAACCCCAGAGGCGCCCTGAGGAACCCTCTGACCTATAGAAACCTCGCAAAAACACGTGAAGTGCTCTGATAACCACGCTTTGCGTGGTATTTTAGAGTGGAAATGAGTGGCCAGGCGGGCACATGTCATGGGTCCGGGTGCACGCACGACCTTCAGGGGGCGCAATCTGCCTTTGCCCTACGCCTGTCGCTATGACTCTGACCGGCCTGAAGATATTACAGAGGACCTGAGAATCTACTTGCTACCTGAGAAGACACTTCTGGCCGCCTGAGGTTGGCACTTCTGGTCGCTTAGGGGGTACTCTGACCTCAAAAACCTCTTGGAAGGAACGCTGTCTGAAGAGCCTCTGATGTGCTCTTAACACTCTAAAGACCACGCTTCGCGTGGTCTTTAGAGAGAAAATAGGTATGGTTCGTTCAGGTTTTGTGGTTTTCGCCGCCGTCTTATCTCTGGCCTGAGGCGTTGAGGATTTGCTGGTGGCGTACCTACCTGTACATACATATTAATTTTGATTTGAAAATGTATGAAAAATACATAACTGTATGGGAAAAACTAGGTAACTGCTGCTGTCGTTGGAACAAAACAAGTTCTTTATTTCTTTCCAGTAGGTATTGCTTATTTTACCAGAAATATGGAGGTGTTTATATTAGCATATAAAGAGATGGCTGGCTGTGCCTCAGCCGGTCCCGCAGAAAGTACGCGGTGACACCGTGCACTTCGAAAAGTCCTTACATGCACGAGAAGTTATTTCCAGAATAAAAAATGTGACTACCGTGGGACTTCTATACCGCCTTTAAACGGTACGTTTTACTACATGTATGTAACTCAATTATTCTGGAAACACAACGTATAATCCATTCAAGCTTTAAAAGAATGCATGACAAAGGCACGCGGTTTTTAACTTACCTAATTGTCAAAATGTTGTGTTTTGAATCGGTTCACTTTGTCAATTTTCGTATTTCGTGTCGTAATTTGTAGCAATTGTTTTCTGGATCGCCAAAGGTCGAACCGAATGTCGAAAAATGCCAGCTGTCAGTTCAGTATCTCAAATCACCGCCCACTACCCCAAACATCCTGCGTGACTGTCAATAAGACGGGATGAGATCGGGGCATCAATTATTGTCAGAACACCAGTCAGAATAGGCACTTTTCTGCACAACAAAATTAAGTGGTATTTCTTAACAAATTAGCCATCGAGTCTAATTCACTTAATTTACCGTGATTTCAATTGAAATATGCATCAATCGAAGTTTTCATTCGCCGATTCGAAAATGTGTTTAAAAGACAGGAATGACAATACCCTGCTTCAGATTTCAGATCGACGTGGGGGGGGGGGGCTGCGGCATCCCCAGTTAACATATTAGAGAAGGCCCTGGGCAGAGGTTCCGGTACAGATCGTTGACGTACCCATCGCTATCGTCGACACATTAATTACCTCAAAGTGAATACAAGGAACATATTAAATTACGAGTTACGACTGCAGGTCACTCCAGGCGTTTGACCATTTGATTGCGCTTACAGTATACAATGTTTCCTGAGGCCTGAAGCACTCCGCTGAACACCGTCCTATCACTCCAAAGTAAAGTGCCAGACCGGAACGCTATTATCAAGCGCACCGCTTCGCCACGGGTCGTTTCACGGACGCTGAGCGCCGCGGGTGTGCTGTCGCGTGAGCGGCGCACCACGAGCGGACCGCGCGCCGATCCATTATTTCTACGGATCAGTCCGGCGATCGAGCCCCTAATCTTCTCTCTCGCCGTGTGTTTTTTTTGTCGGTTGCCCAAACTAGGTGGATAAATCACGGTGGCAGAGAAACCTGGTCAGTTCCGCTTCAGCGGGCACAGCGGGCACGCGGGCGGCCGCAGTCACCTCTGAGTACCGGCCACGGACGTCAGCCAGCTGTCTGCGTCGCAACCCTCGCTCCATCTCATCACCTCCCGGCTCGCTGCGCTACACGGCGGCGATACTCCGACGCCCCCTGATGCGCCTCGGACATGGCTCCGACGTGCCCGTCGTTTTCACAACAGAGCCGTCCGCGACTCGCACAATTCCATTCCGTTTTCCAGCACCGCGGCGCGCACCAGCTGAGCCTGGGCTGGGCCATCTGTCATACTGCCAGCAGCGGCAGAGTCGGCCAGGCGGAGTCACCAGCTGAGCCTGGGCTGGGCCATCTGTCATACTGCCTCGCAGCAGCGGCAGAGTCGGCCAGGCGGAGTCACTTCGTCGACCGGCTGCTGTCGCCGGCGGCCGCGGGACGGCACGACAGAACAACAATGACAATCACAGACACGCGCCGCCCGCAGTGATGCCGCCAGGCGGAAGAGCAGCGGCAAGCGGCGGCTGTGGCGGGCACCAGAGGAATGCGGCAGCGGTGGCGGCGCTGTGGCGGGCAGAGGCCAGAGGAAGCGGAAGCGGCAGCGGCGGCTGTGGCGGGCAAGGAAGCGGCAGCGGTGGGCGGCGCCTGTGGCGGGCAGAGGCAGAAGGACAGCGGCGCGGTGGCGGCCGGCTGCAGTCGGCGGTGACAAGCTGCTTAGGACGGGTCTGGCTCTCTGGCTCTCTGGCTCTCTGGTCTCTGGCTCTCTGGCTCTCTGGCTCTCTGGCTCTCTGGCTCTCTGGCTCTCTGGCTCTCTGGCTCTCTCTTCTCTCCTCTCTCTCTCTCTCCCTTAACCTTCACCACTATCATTCCCATCCGTCCCTGCCGTCCGTCTTCAGAATTGTTTCCAGTCTGCACTCTGCTACGTTGATAAGGAAGAGAGCTGGGGCATTTCATGACAGATCGACCAAATAAATCTCGAAATAACACCCTTAACCTCAGGTTTCTATTTAACTGTGTCTTAGGGCTTATGTTTTTCCTTGCCCGGATGGACTTCAGCATACAAGTCTTCTGAAGTCCAAAATTGGAGATCGTTTTTTTTTTCTCTAAATATTTTATTTACATTTTTGAATGTATAAATATAATAGTCTTTGGTAATAACTTTGCACGTAAATGTGCTAGAGAGCTTATCTGAACATCATTATATTCGCCTCGTCAAGCTACATCTAATGATACATAACATGACCCATGCAGGTCGCTCCTTGACCTCAAGGTCACTTGACTTGAGGTCACCCGGTGCAGCCAACGTCAGATCGACCAAAACATAGCACTCTACTTCTCATAGTTCGACGAAAATATGTTTTCGTAAGTATCTGGGCCATAGATTCATGCTGTGAACTTTTCAGTTTCGTCTCTTGAATGGTTTTCGAGTTATAGCCTTAGGCATCTTTTGGATGTTGCGCAAACCTCGAATTTTAGTGTGCAAAATCTCCCATCTAAATAACATGAGTCATATAAGCCTATATATCATCAGGATCGTCAGAAACCATTCATTACTGTGATTTTTTTTTATAATTAGGAAATTTTGAATTGTCAAAAAGTGGTATGTTTGAAATTCGGATTTGTTCACAGTTCACACCAAGATTGACTTCGATATAAATTGTTTCGATGGTAAAAAATTGGAGATAGTTTTTTTTCTTCTAAATAATTTATTTACATTTTTTCAATTTGGACAAATCATTGTCAACAGCACGTCTTTAGTATAATAACTTTGCACGTAATTATGCTAGAGAGCTTCACCCAACATCATTATATTTACCTTGCCGAGCTGCATTCAATGACCCCTGCAGGTCGCCCCATGACCTTAAGATCACGTGCCTTAAAGGGAGTGTGCCTACTCTTTTGAAATGTCAAATATATTTTTATTACGGTAAGCAGCTCTTGCTTTTGATTTATTGGTTACGATGAAATTCACGTCTGCGAGCCCTTTAGTTGAATTTTTACTTATATTCCTGCGTTTTGCATTTGTTTTGTTTCAAAACTCATAACGATCGTCACTATATAACAGAGTAGCGAAGATGTACCTATAATGGCGCACTGGCCAGAGATAACAATATAATGCAAACCGTTGTAATTTAAGAGCAATGCTTCTAGTGGAAAGCTCTCTGGCGACTATTGATAATTAATCTACTGCCAGTATGTGATTGGCGACTTTGGAATATCTCAGCAATGAAGTGAGATATTGAAAGTGAGAGTGAGAAAGTGAGAATGAAGTACATGGCTAAATTCAGAAAAATATGTTCTACAAACTAGTGTCAACAACTCCACATGACCAATGTAGGGGTGGTCAAAATGCAACTTTTTTCTCCGACCGACCGCTGTCAGGTCTCATATGGATATTTATGGTCATTCATCAACCTCAACTCAGAATCTTCACTTACTGGCTTTCCTCAACATTTCATTGCGCATCGAATGGTGTACATTTTTTCCAAATTGAATCATTAGGAGGGGTCAGACAGTTTTTAGGGGGCGTGTTCGCGCGTTTTGACACAAAATCTTTGCATGGTTAAGCATGATGGAGAGTTGTGTGTTGAAGAGAAGTGTTAAGCAAAACAAGACTCGGAGAGAATTGATTGTTTTTTTAGATGGCTATCTCAAATTTCAAAATTTTGAATTTGAAACCAATTTTTTTTTGAAATTTTTTTTCACCCACAAATGATGCAAGATTTTTTATTTTCGAGACGTTTAAAAACGCGGAAGATTTGTGAGAGAAAACATGCCAAATAATATGTGTTGAAAGTTTTAGGTGAATATCTAAAATCTTTGATGACCTGATGTCAGGTCAAATGCTAACCTTCCAATATAAGTATATGGTGAAAATGCAAAACGAGGTTTAATACATTGCATCATCCATTATTTCAGTATCATGTATCTTAGGCCCATACTTGATGAAAATAATGATTTTTTTAGTTCAGTGACCTTTTTCGAAAGGTCTTTCAAGGTCATACAACACTTTTTTATCAATAACTCGTAACAAGAACATCATAGTGCCTCACAAATGGTCTCAAAATGTTTATCTTCGTCATACGCGTCTTTTGATATGCATTTTGACCGTGATTTACGTCTCCTTGACCTTGACCTTGATTGACCCGGGGTCAAATTTTCGATTTGACAAAGTTGATATGATTCGAACCGCAATGACGTGAGAAACACGATGGTACCAAATATAAGTGCTGTATATACTTTATAATAAAAAGTATTAACGAACAAACATTTGCTGAAAAACGGTTTTTTTAACATTTGTTGACCTCTCAGTCCAACACCTTGCCTGAGGTCATTTTGATGCCTTACGGGTAAAAACATTAAACCGCTTTAGCAGCGATTTGTCGATTCCTCCTAGCTTGGCCATAGTTTCGAGATAATGGCAAGGTTTCCTGAAAATATCATGTTTTGACAAAAATAATCTTTTGGTGAATCGTCATTTGACTTGAAGATTATGACCCAAGGTACGCAGATTCTGACAAAATAGAGTCGCATTGTCGACCTTATCAAACAAGTTTCATGTTTCTAGCTTTTTAAATGGCAGCGTTGGATCATGAAGGGGGCGAATAGCCCCAAGACTTCGTATACTTTTCAATCCTCCAGGAATAGGGTTAAAGGGTTAATTTTCAATGGCCTGGCTGATTATGATATGGCAATAGATGATTGGTTGAAAATCCGTATTTTAAATGGCCACATAAAAAACTCACGTGATTTGACATTATATCACTTTTTGAAATGTCAGAATTTTCGGGTGTTCATAAAATATTACCTCAAATTATGCTATGGCTTCTGAAATTCTGATAATACATAGGTTTATATGACTCATATTATTTAGATGAGAGATATCGCACGCTGACAATATGAGTTTCATCATCACCCAAAAAATGCATGAGGCTATAACTCGAAAACCATTCAACAGACGGGGCTGAAAATTTCACAGCGTGAATCTACGTCCCAAATAATAACCTCAAAGTACATTCTATCGAACTATGATAAGTATGGAGTTATGTTTTGGTCGATCTGACGTTGGCTGCACCGAGTGACCCAGGTCACGTGACCTTGAGATCAAGGAGTGACCTGCGCTGCAGGGGTCATGTTATGTATCATGTAATGCAGCTCGATGAGGCAAATATAATGCTGTTCAGTTAAGCTCTCTAGCACATTTACGTTCAAAGTTATTACCTAAGACCATTAGTGCGACCATTAGTTTTCCAAATTCAAAAATATAAATACAATATTTCGAGAAGCAACTTATCTCCAGCATTTCACGATCGAAAATTTATATATTGAAGTCAATCCTGGCAAGGAAAAACTTCATAATTTTAAATGGCCACATTATGAAAATAGCGATTTCACTCGCGTTTCAAAATGTTTAAATTTTGAATAAAAAAATGTTATATCAAATTAATCTATGGTTTATGATGAGTCCTATGATTTATAGGTTAATATGACTCTCATACTTATGATATATCGCCCACTGAAAATTACAGTTTTGCGCAACATCGAAAAATGCCTGAGGCTATAGCTCGAAAACCATTTGATGGAAGAAGCTGAATATCTTACAGCGTGAATCTACGGCCCATACAATCCCAGGACGCAGTTTAATCGAAATCTGAGATGTAGGGTGTTATGGCTTGGTCACTCTGCCTTGGAATGTCCCAGAGATTGGTCCGAACTGCTCCGGAGGCATGGGAGCAGTTCGGAGGTCATACAATATAGAACAGGAAGAAACAAGACGTGAGTTAGAGGGGGAGTCTGTTTGAGGACCTGTTTTGAGGGCTACGATACGAGACGCAGAGCAGGACAGAAGCGTGACGGAGCACAGACAGGGTGTAACGAAATTATCCGGACATCATGTTTTCCGCTCGTATCTAAAGGCGTCTGCTTCAGTTTTAATGGTCGCATGCCCAGGTTGTTGCGCATGTGGCGGTAGACCATCATGTGGGAGGCCATGTAGCCTGCCTGGGTGAGCTGTCGGGCTAGTTTCCGAGTCGATTAGTGGCGTTTCTCCGCCACCATAATGATGACTCTCTTGGTCACTGGGTGGAGAGTGATCTTGTGGCCGCGGCCGGGCTGGGTCTGCAGGCCAAGCCCCAGCTTGTCACGTTTCAGCCAGACGTGTAGCTGACTTCCTTCTGCTGATGACCAGCTACGACAGACGTTCTTCTGGCTGTTCTTCTGATCTTCTACGAAAGGAGAGGCTGTATTCTTTTCTCATTGTTGCCCTGGACGAAAGCTGACAAGTGACTCCGGTGCGGCGGTGACCCGTCCCGTACTGAGGGCTCGGGTCACCGCCCAAAGGTCAGGTCGCCCGGGCAGTATGGGCCGGAAGCGCAGGTATGGATTCATCAAACTTCCCGCAACTACCTCCACACAGGGACTAGTGCGAGTGGAAACTGCGCAAAAATAGATGTCCGGATAATTTCGTTACACCCTGAAGGTCCCAGACGCCGTTCGCAAGGACTTTGTTGACCTGCTACGGAGACACGCTTTCTCTGTAACCTTCGGTTATTCACAACTGCCAAAGACGGATGCCTATTGTCGCATTCGCTGGCCGTCACTCGGCGCTGTTGACTTTGTGTGATGTTCAAAGCAGTGGTTTCACTCTGTATGAACCAGCCATGCTGCGTGGGTCTGCGGGTTGTGACCCCATTGTCTCGCGGTTGGACGTGGCGCGTGGAACGGTTCTCATAGCCTGGTCGTCCGGTCATCACGCTTAGTGCGCCAGTCGTTGACCTAACGTTTTCACCCGCTTGCCATTGAATATTGTATTGTATTGGACGGTTACTGTGGACATAGGGTCTTGTAAGTTGTGTACTAGACTTTGTGAGCAAAATTATCGTATGAACTTACAAATATGTCATATTGTCATAATAGCTTTGCTTAATACGACGCACTATACGCAGATGATAACGAACTGGGTGAAGACACCACAGGGTATCAAACTACCGTTATTAATGCTGAACGGCCTTGCTACGGTACCCTTTACCATGCAATGGAGCTCGACCCTAACCTTGATGACAGACAGCGGTTGTTGTGATACCCGCGGACAGGCCAACCGTGTCTATCACACTTCCAATCACCGTGCTCTGTATATCTAACGCCGGCCATTCACGCATGAACGGGCACTGGTAAGTGCCAGTTCGGGCGGCACGGTTCCTGTCACTAACACCGTACGACGATTGACGACGCCCAGATATGATTGAATGATCAGAACTGACGTTTACGGATCTTAAACACACCATTGACCGTTAACCTTGTATTAATAAACTACAAACATACATACCGTATCACAACGCATCACAGGCGTAAGGCTGGCACCATTTCAGAGCGTCACACATATAACGGCGGGATCAGAATGTCCCTGGATGTAATATGCGCACCAACATACTGATGCATATTACATACTATGAATGATTCACAAGTCCCGTCCCCTCGCCTGACGTACATACCATGCAATGCCAATAACGCATTTGGATATCGTCACATGTTAACTGAGTCAAAATTGCACAGTTATTGACCACCTGAGGTGAGCAGATGATGATGATTAGGGCTTAAGGGCGCCGCAACAAAATAGTTCTATGGCGCCCATGAGGTAATCAGAAACACCTCTCATTTGCAGATGAGACCGGCTGGCACGAGGGCGGCCTTTCGGCGGACGAACGCTAACGAAAGTGGCGGCGGCCACGGGAGAAAGTGGGCACCGGCAGGCATACCAGCTGTCATTATAACCCACCAGCCGGGGGAACAAGAGCTGCTCGGCTGATACTCAGCAGAAGCGACTGGCGTCCCTATCCGCTGGCAGGCCACCCTGCTACCCTGCGCCAGCGCCACCCTGCTACGTCACCATCCACAGCCACACGAATACACGGTGCATAGCAAACTCAGAGACATCGATTAATTATGGAAGACGATAGATCGACTTAGTTACTCATACCTGAACCTATCGATCAAGTAATCGATAGTCCGCTGGACCCGTTCATCGAATACTCAATAATACTCTTCCCTCAACTAATGCACTGCTAGTGTCTAAGATCCCCGATACGACTCTCGACTACCCTGCCCTGAACTAATGCACTGTTAGTATCTGCGATCCCAGCTGTACCTTTACGTCGTCGTGTCTGCGTGGAGACGCCTCGTTTAAGTACAACGGCACGGTGACATACGTCTCCGACCGACGGCACCAGACCCGACACCTCGCAAGCGACCCGTCTTTTTTCAGTAGCGACACAGGACGACGGATTATACGGAAACCACGGCCGAGCGACAAATGGTACTTTCGTATTTGTACCAACACCGCTGTGGTCACATAATTCATCAAACACTCCACTTGCCCGCGGTAGTTACAACATACAACTGACATTCAGCTGCTGGCATACGTACGCCCATTGTTACGCAAACGCGGGTCTGTTCAGAACAGAATATCACAACTGCTTGACAATGATCAGTGTTCTTGACAATGTTCTCTCCAGCGCTATTTATGTAACAGTTTTGGCAAGACCCATGTAATTATCAAACGAGCTGCGAACATTGCACAACCACTGCCCTGATTATCTATACCCCGTCATTAATGCGCAATTCACACACATATGACGCTAAAACTCAGACGCACTACCTCTCCCCTACAGCACACTCCCAGTTTCACTGGAGATCACAGTAAGACAGCAGTCTATACTACCCGACTAAGATAGGTACCGGCACTGGCCAGTTACCCCCCTCCCCTCCCCACGACCAAAGACCGACTCTTTACCACGGGAGGGGCTCCGAGGCGACGTCAGTTTCCAGACAGTGTCCTCAACTCTCTCAGGCAGCACCTTGTGCGACAGCAAGCTCAGCTATCTGGCAGCACCTTGGGCGACAGCACCCTCAGTTATCCGGCAGCACCTTGAGCGGGTTGAGGATACCGAGCGGGTCCATCATGGTCTTGAGCTGCCGCATCAGCGCCACAGCACTGGGCGACTTGGAGTAGCCGATGAAGTCGCGTTTCTTCAGGCCGAGCCCGTGTTCGGCGGAGATGGAGCCGCCGCGCTCCGCCGTCCACTGGAACAGGCTCGGCTCGATGGACGCCAGCACCTCAGAGTCGAACGTGCGCGACGTCATGTTCAGGTGCAGGTTACCGTCACCTGAGACGAGAGGAGAGGGATTAAATGTCGACGTCACCTGACGAGCAGTGACGTCATGTCGACGTCACCTGACGGACAGTGACGTCATGACATTGTCACCTGACGAGGCGGGTAGAAGAGTAGCGGTATGTTCGGGAGGAGACTGACATTCCGTGGATACTGGGCAAGATCACATGTGAGAGTACTATTCTATCACATATTATCTATATATATACTATACTATCACATAGACTTCGATACTGTGAATCTATTAGACAGATACATAGCGATTAGCGAGGAGAAGCCACTTGCAATGCAGGTAAATGACGAGTGGCAGTGTAGTTCACCGACAATCAGACACGGGCCAAGCATGATAAAAAGCATGGCGTCATCGGCTTGGTTCACGTACCGCTTCAGCTATATCCTGGATTCCTGAGCTCACCACTTCGCCGACGTCCCAGTCTTCTTGCGCATGCGATATACAAAGCACATGCCAAGTCGTTTTGGGCAACAGATTGGGGAAAACGCACAGTTTACATACCATCATGAAGTAATCACAACTTCGACCATATGTTATTTATAATTCCCGCATGTCCTACCAGCAGCACACATTTGGCAATACATCGAACGTTCCAGATAACTATTAATGGCTCACGGCCAGGCCACAGAATGAGCTTGAACAAATCAGATTCCTTCATCAATTCGTGGATCAGGAGACGTAGTGTCGCTCTTCTCAATTCCCCAGCATTCAGATCACCGCTCTCGGAAATCGTCAGAATGCTGATATGGTTCTCTCGCACGCGCCAGAACCGACGCAGGAGAATGGTGCCGGTATTTTAGCGCGCTGTAACACTAACAACAAAGTCTACCAATGGAGGCTCGTGATATGACAATGACCGCAAGCCGTATGTAGTTCCAGCAAACTGTCTCAGAATTCACACTGATGAACAAGCTCAAAACATGCATTTAGTTTTGGTGTGCGATGCTGGATGCATGTGCTGTCCTTGGGGTATGCCCATTGTCCATTGCTAAGCATATGCAATGCGTATGTTTAAATGGTGTCTTATACAGCTGATGTCAGCAGTGTCCCAAAATGTGTTGATTTGGGTGGGAAATGACACTCAGCTGTGAATAATTTTCCACCCTCATTCTTCATTAAAGGATTTATTTTTCACTCGTAAATTATGAACTGTGATATCGATTCTGATTTCTGACAAAAAATATGGACTAAAAATAAATGATTTCAATTAAAACCACTGCTGTTAATATTCAAAGCAGTAACCAATATCGTACCGTTTTCTACATAACTTTCCACTCACACGTTCTTTTTTGTCTCATATTTTCCACTCTGACACCCATGCCAAAATGGAATCTTGGGACACTGGGTGTCAGAGGCAGCGCAGATAATAAATTTATTTCTCTCTTTTCATTTTGTCGGTAAGTTTATTTTAAAGTATATCAAATATAGAGATCAACAATAGCGGGTGATTTTCATAATAAAGGCGGCAACACACTGAGCATTCGGCGCGCTATATCATTGCGAAATTCAACCTCGGAAAATGGCGGCGATACGGCGGAATATCGTCCCTGTTCCGGCGGATTCGGCGCTGTCTGCTTGCGAAATTTCGAACCGCCGACCTACAGCCTGTCCCCACTCGCAACGTTTGATGGTCAATTTTCGATGCAGATATTAGCTAAGAAACACGAAACTTTCACACAATAAATTTCACAGCAGCAAGAACATGCTGAGCACAATGTGTACCTCTATCTTGCATAGATTCACGAATTTTAACCTGATCAATATTGTCTGTCCGCTGTTCCAAGGCGTTCAGTCACGGAAAAAACCTGGTACTGACCAGATTTTCCGCCATTCTGCCAGCGGACACTCAGTGCGTTTAGCTTGCGTTTTTCATCGTTTCGGCTGCCATGGACGCGGAGTATAACTGTTGAGTAGGAAAATCGTAGCGATACCACGGAGTCCGCGCGCCGAATGCCAGTGTGCTGTCTTTACTGGCCATGTCTCAACCACGGCTTTTCTCGCCATTGGAACCAGACCCCTTCTTGAAGGGATAGTGCCACCTCGGGAGGATTTCTAAAAAGCAGCCTGAAATGATGTGGGAATTTAACCCGCCTATTGGTGCAGGGTGGGGGCGAAAAACGCCCCCCCCCTCTCAGGGATTTTCTCTATAGCTCACAAACGAACAACGCTATCAACGCGAAACTTCAGGTACATTATTGTAGATCAATTTAACGTCTTCAGTGCACAAAATTAACAATTTGTCATTTTTTTCTCGAGTTATATCCAATTTATTGACGTCACTACACACGTCTTTGACGCAAATATCAGCTAAACTCTAACAGGCTGTAAAAAACATTCCTTAAGCAAAATGCAATTAAAACGTGAAAAGATAGCAAATAGCAAGGGGTAGAAAATGGCGATCTCGGATTTGCAATTTTTTGGGGTTTTGACAAAAAAATGAAAAAAATTACCTCAAAATCAACAATTTTTCATAATTAAAAAAGGAACATATCTAAGAGAACAACATATGCACAATACCCAAACCGAATTTCAAAGCAATATATGTATTTTTGAATCACTGATTGCTCTCTAAGCATGAGTACCTCATGACGTCATTTTTTGAAAATACGTTTTTTTTTACCAGATACATAAAACTAAATGATACCACTGTATTGCCGAGACAAAACTGGATAATACAAATGTAACTTGTATTGATATTGATTAATTTCCAATTTTTTACCTTTAATGACCTGACCTTGACCTTATATCGAGTCAGGTGTGCAAATGGCTGCTAAAATCGAGTTACATGTGTAAGATACCCCTAAAACATTGTGTCGCATGTCTCTTGCCAAATTATGGACCTGATTTGACCTGATCTTGACCTTGACCTTTGCTTACAATTTCACTTTTGCTTATACGGGAGATGCATCATACCTCTCAGAGCACCTTGTATAATATTAGTCTCAATCTACGGCTTTAGATATAAAGTATGGTCTAAAAACTCAAATATCTTACATTTGACCTGACTTTGACCTGACATGTGACCTTATTTGGAAAATTTCGCGTACGCTTTAGAGTGGACTCATTGAGAGTTTTCGATTGCCGTCTTGCGCGTCTCGCTGCGATTATTGGTTCGGAAGATAACGAGGGGGGCGAAAAACGCCCTCCCCAGTCAATGGCGTTCGGCTGAGACCCCAGGTCCCATAGCCTGGGTCAATAATCATGTACTCTTGCTCAACTTGCTCTTAAAGGCAATGCTTATCGGCAAAACGTTTTTCTGACTCCATATTGTTGGTCCTTGATTTGTGCACAGCACTAAATTCATGACGCTGCACGTGTGGCGCGCACCATCTCACACTTATTATTTACATAAGGTGCAACTTTAGAAGTACGTCTCGCCCACCATCCTCTGACTTATCAAGACTTCCCACGTCGCACATAGGCATGACCAGAAACAACTCGCCTATGTTAAATTTTTAAATCATACATCTAATAACACTATTCCAATAATTAACTGTATCGTTATGTATCACTGCTTGCGAATGAGGGGAAGCAAAATACGTGATTTCAATCCGTTTCTGGAATTCATCTGTCGTCAGCAATGTGTACAGTTTCTGAAAGTCACTACCGGTTTGTATTACCCTATGGCTCAGCGCCAAAAGCCATAGCCTGAATTCGCCGCGACTTGACTTTAAAACGTCTACCTGTGTTAGAGGGTAATGTCACTTAACTTTTACAGCCCAAAGTCGAGCCTCAAACATTCTTGCTATTCTGGCTGTTTATGAAATATAAATTATTAAAAGAAGCTAGGATTGTAAGAAGGTTGTTCAAAATGATCATTTGTGCTAAAATATATATTATTTTATTCAAAAGAAAGGCCAAAATTATTCTTACGCGTTTCGATTACAAATCAACATCAGAGAAATTACAAAGATAAATTTCAAATTCGATTACAAATAAACATCAGATTCTCTGATGTTGATTTGTAATCGAAACGCGTAAGAATAATTTTGGCCTTTCTTTTGAATAAAATAAGTATATCTTTGCACAAATGACATTTTGAACAACCTCCTTACAATGAACAAGCTGCTAAACTTTCTCCAACTCTCATCGAAGCTAGGATTGCTGACAATATAATTAACTACATACGCTTTTTATGTTTTAGTTGACTGACGGAATGGTGATGTTCAGTTTGCAATACTCAAAGTAAAATTATAGCCCGCAAAGAAGTGATTCAAAATAGTGCGGAGGCGATTCCAATTTTACGAATGATTGCCAATCATTGGAGGTGCTCAAGTCTTTTTGATCTAACGGGGTCAGTTTCGGAAACCACACTTCGCAGGTGAAACCGAACACGCTTAATCTACCAATACACAACACAAACTCTATATCGGCCGGCGAGGTGGCACTCTCCCCTGTAAACCTGTAGCGTACGTCGCTCTGACGACGGACGGTCGCTGGACTGCGCCTCCGCCGCAGCGGCGGCGTACTCACCGATATGGCCATATCCGCAGCATGTGACTACACCGCTTCCAAGCTTCTCACGCATCTCAGAGACGATGTCATAGAAGGAGTGCAGCGGCAGCGAGATGTCGTACTTGTAGTTGTAGGCGTCCCAACCAGGGAGAGCCTCTGCGATTACGCTCCGAACTGCCACAGCGACTGTTCACAGACCCCAGAGACACAGAGTCGGACTGTCACAGACCATAAGACACGGAGTCAGAAACTGTCACAGACCATAGACACGGGAGTTCAGAGACTGTTCACAGACCAGAGACACGAGTCAGGGACTGGCACAGTACCAAGACACGGGTCCAGAGACTGTCACAGGACCAGAGATACGGAGTCAGAGGGGACTGTCACAGACACAGAGAAGGAGTCAGGGACTGTTCACAGACCAGAGACACGGAGTAGGGACTGTCACAGGACCATAGACACGGAGTCAGGGACTGTCATCAGACCATAGACACGGAAGTCAGAGACATGTCACAGAACCAGAGACCACAGAAGTCCAGGGACTTGTCACAGACCAGAGACACGGAGTCAGAGGGACTGTCAACAGACCAGAGACACGGAGTCTCAGGGACTGTCACAGGACCAAGACACACACGGAGTCAGAGACTGTCACAGACCAGAGACACGGAGTCAGGGACTGTCACAGACCAGAAACACGGAGTCAGGAACTGTCACAGACCAGAGACACAGAGTCAGAGACTGTCACAGACCAGAGACACGGAGTCTCAGGGACTGTCACAGACCATAGACACGGATTCAGGGACTGTCACAGACCATAGACACGGAGTCAGGGACTGTCACAGACCAAAGATACGGAGACACGAATCATGAGACTGTCACAGACCAGAAGAGACACGGAGTCAAGGAGGACTGTCACAGACCAGGAGACACGGAGTCTCAGAGGACTGCTCACAGACCAGAGACACGGACGGTCAGAGACTGGACTGTCCACAGACCAGAAGGCACGCGAAGTCAGAGACGTGTCACAGACCAGAGACACGGAGTCTCAGAGGGACTGTCAAGACCAGAGACACCGGAGTCAGAGGACTGTCACAGACCAAAGAGCCACGGATAGTCAGAGACTGTCACAGGACCAAAGACACGGAGTCAGGCACTGCTCAACAGACCAGAGACACGGAGTCAGGGACTGTCACAGACCAGAGACACGGAGTCAGAGACTGTCACATACCATAGACACGGAGTCAGGAACTGTCACAGACCAGAGATACGGAGTCAGGGACTGTCACAGACCAGAGACACGGAGTCAGGGACTGTCACAGACCAGAAACACGGAGTCAGGGACTGTCACAGACCAGAGATACGGAGTCAGAGACTGTCACAGACCAGAGACACGGAGTCAGGGACTGTCACAGACCAGAGACACGGAGTCAGGAACGTCACAGACCAGAGGAACACAGAGTCAAGACTGTCACAGAACCAGAGACACGGGAGTCTCAAGGGGGACTGTACACAAACCAATACGACACGCGATTACGGGGACTGTCAACAAGACCATTAAGACCACGAGTCAGGGACTGTCACAGACCAAAGATACGGAGACAACGAGCTAAGACAGTATTCCAATCAGTCGGGAATTCCCCGTCAGCATTAGGCACCTCATAAGTCGCATAATGGCTTAAGTTTAACACTTGCAAGCACTGGTGCACAATACTTTAATCCTGTGGAATAGTTTCAGGAATAGTGACCAACACAACTAAGTCAATGTCACATAATCATATCCGTGGACCGTGTTTGTGTTGAATGTTGATATTGTGTTAATATTGCATGTCATTGCGTAAGATGGTTAGCTTTATTATAAAATGCAGAAATTATTTGTTACCTGTTATTAATTTGTCTGTCAGGCTCATGCTAAAGCAAGTAATACTTTACCTGAAGAATCAGTATATTGCCTTTTTAAATGTTTGCACCTAATACACGGTTTATAGCGGCTGACCTTGAGTAGTTCTGCATATTGTCAGAAATAACCAAGGCTTGGTAATAATAAGATGTTCAACATTGAAAAAATAATCGGCTTACACCTTACCACGAATAGTTCGTCACGGATTTTCCCAGAAGTGGCGGGACCTGTTAAGCAAAATCCGAGGCCGATCGGCACAGGCGAGGCGGCAGTGCGGACAGGACAGTTGAGAGGGGCGGCAGTGCGGACAGGACAGTTCAGAAGTTGGCGGCAGTGCGGACAGGACAGTTCAGAAGTTGGCGGCAGTGCGGACAGGACAGTTGAGAGGTTGGCGGCAGTGCGGACAGGACAG
>VOPJ01003553.1:0-19967 GCA_014673585.1 Semibalanus balanoides
ATGTGACCTATTCGCTTTAAGTTGGTTTGACAGAGCCATACCAACAATTCATTTGTTTTTTAGCAACTTTTCAGGCTATGAAAAATGAAAATAACACTATAACACCCTTTAGTCACACTAACCTTGGAAACGGTTCTCCACTCATGAGCATGGGTATCTAGGAGTGGGATCTAAGTCATAGTTAAGCAGAATTATTTGGATGGAACATCAATATGACTCCTACCATCTTATCTGATTGTCCAATTCATGCGCACTGGCAGAATTTACTGTTAAAGTTTTATATTCTGAAAAGCTGAAGCATGGTGCTCTGAAGGCTATGTAAATGAGATCCTCCTCTGACCTACTGATCTGGTCAAATCACAGCTGCTACCACTTTAAATAGCTAACATGGGATGGGTACCTACCTACTACCTAGACTACCTATGGTATGGCAGATGTGAATCCTTATCAGTTCAAACATCCTGCTTTGCCATAGTGGGAATGAGTGAGTGTATTTATGTTGGCCATCTTATTTACAGGGAGGATACATTGCTTCTACAGGCAACCAAGGAAACATATAATTGTACCCTATTATCACACCTTCTTTGTCCAACTCCAGAGTCATGCTGTCATATGGGCTATGGCTGATATTAAAAATAGTTTGGCATTCAGATATCAGCTATCAGCTACCCTTTATCAGCTTAGAACCACTTACTGTTAGTGAGCAGAATGCAGATTGATTGTGCTTGGCTTCAAAACCAATAATACAGTCAAGCTGTTTGTTCTCTTGTTTTGTTATGGCCTTATATTTTGTTTTATCTTTGTTGCAGTTTAATTCCATATTGTGTGAGAGGTACCACTACTTGTCTGCAAATGTACATCCCATTCCTAGCCTCTAATCTACTGCTTTGTATTATCACATCAGTTAGACCAATGGGACATAGAGTAAGTGTTAGACATCAGTGCAAGAAACTGTGATAGGTGGCTGATCTGAAAAAGTCATTGTTTTTGCTCCTAGTTAGTGTCTTTTGCAATGTGCTATGTATTGTATCTTTATTTTGATGTGATGATAATTATATTGCAGATGGACATCAGGCCAAACCAGACAATCTATCTCAACAACCTGAATGAAAAGGTTAAAAAGCCAGGTGAGTGTTATCAGTTTGAAACCTGGTCTCCACACATTGAAACTTGCATTCTATACAAGTAATTAGTTACATGATGTATCATAGGATTTTTCCCTGTTGTTTTTTAGCATTGTTGCAGCAAAGGCATTGCTTAGAGTGACATGCTTACCTTTTTACCTGAGTCAAACCATGCTTAGAGCAACATGTTAACCTTTTAACTGAGCCAAACCATCCTTAAAACCTCATCCAGGCTTCCACTGCAGGACTGAAGTTCACAACATGCCAGACTACTGCATTTGCTCCATATAATTTTGTTATAATTTTGTCCTAGGCTATACAGAGTAAAAAAATATGTTAGCTGGCAGTCACCTTCTCGAGGTGGCATCAAGGTAAAGTAATTGATTAATAATCCTCTTAGAACGCATCCATGTCTGAAATGATTTGCAACTCGCTTGCACTGCATTGGTCCGACAAATAACATCACACAAGCAACACAAATTGTACTGCCAAGTCCTGCTTGTTGTTGATCACTATTACTGATATTGGTGTTATGTTTTCAGAGCTGAAGGAGTCGCTGTATGGCCTATTCTCACAGTTCGGCCCGATTCTCGATATCGTGGCTCTGAAGACGCCCAAGATGCGTGGCCAGGCCTTCATCGTGTTCAAGGACATTGGTGGCGCCACCAACGCTCTTCGCTCCATGCAGGGTTTCCCCTTCTATGATAAGCCCATGGTAAGACTTGATCTTTGAAATAACTGATTCTCTCCATCGTATGAAATATGCCGATCTCTCGTAAGACCCGTGAGTCACTGTACCACTAACTGGTAGGACGGCACAAATATAGCAGAGAAGTTCGTCCAACAAGCTGTGAACATGTGTTTCCGCTTTGTTCTCACTTTGCATAGCGTGGCAATATTCTGAGTTGCCTTGTATCCTTTCGCATCGAACATGTCCGCTTTGTTTGCGTAGCGTGGCGATATTCTGAGTTCTGACTTCCTTTATCATCTCACATCGAACAGCGCCTGCAGTACGGAAAGTCCGAGTCGGACGCCGTCTCCAAGATGAAGGGCACCTACCGCTCGGAGGGCGGCAAGCGCAAGGACCCGGCCGCGCCCAAGAAGGCCAAGAAGACCAAGTCGAGCGCAGCGGCGGCGGCGGCGGCGAACAAACCGTCGGAGGACGGGGACGGCGGGGAGGACATGCCGGACCTGCCGCCGAACCAGATCCTGTTCCTCACCAGCCTGCCCGAGGAGACCAACGAGATGATGCTGCAGATGCTGTTCAACCAGTGAGTGGATGGGAGAAGGGACGAGGCAGATTGGTGTTGACGGTCTGGTGTCTACTAGCGTGCTTCCAGATGCTTCACCCAATGGAAACTGTCGTCCGGCAAGTCCGTCCTTGGTATTGGGAGCTCTCAAAGCCTCACATATTAATCGTAACGTGATGATTGTCTTGCTCATTGGCAATCTTCCTCTCTAGTATTATCACAGTTCATCAGTGTCCAATTTGCGATTTCCCGGGTCACTGACCTCTGCTGACCAGGGCGCTTGATAGCCTCTATGTGCTTTAGCCCCCTCCCCAAAAAAACAATTGTACACGACCTCTGCTGACCTCTGTTGTCTTCCTGCAGGTTCCCCGGCTTCAAGGAGGTGCGGCTGATCCCGGGCCGGCACGACATAGCCTTCGTCGAGTTCGACTCGGAGCTCCAGTCGACGGCGGCACGCTCCGCCCTACAGGGCTTCAAGATCACACCCACGCACGCCATGCGCATCTCATTCGCCAAAAAGTGAGAGCCGCCCTCGGTGTCTTGTGTCGGACTCTGTGCGATGGCGGTGGTGCGGTGAGGTGCGGGTCATCTCACCGCTCATGGTGAGGTGCAGATCATCAGTGACCGTGTTCATCATCTCAGCTCGTGTCTGTGG
Source organism: Semibalanus balanoides (assembly GCA_014673585.1). Taxonomy (NCBI): domain Eukaryota; kingdom Metazoa; phylum Arthropoda; class Thecostraca; order Balanomorpha; family Balanidae; genus Semibalanus; species Semibalanus balanoides. The sequence continues at coordinate 3,030 of VOPJ01003553.1, forward strand.
GCGGGCCAGGGACGAGTGGTAAGCCGGGCTGCGGCTGCGTTCGTTCATGACGCACAGACGGGCGGCACAGGCTGCGTTCGCAGACTATTGCTAGGCTCGGTTTGTGCGGATCTGCGGCAGACGGGAGGCCACCTTCACGTGTGGTGCTAAGAAGCCTTGGCAGCCGACCCTAGCGAACCTCGTGGGAGCGTGCTTGTCATGGTGTGGTCAATGGGGCCGGTCCGTGGTGCGGGTGAAGGGGTGTTGGATCACACTCCTCAGCTGCATCCATTCTCAGACACTCCAGCCGGCGAAACGTGTGTATTTTCACAAACCATGTCATTCGCTCAATAAATTATAAATAATAAATAGCAATATTCATACAACGACCAATGTGGCATACATCACTCACGGCTATGACACCGTAATATATGTGGTAACAAATAAAGGCCGTGTCAAAGTGATACGACTTGTACGACTGATATCGTCACATCCTGATGCTGTAGCGTGAACATAGCATCATTGTACAAAAGCGGAGGCCGAAGCTCAAGAAGGAAGCATTACATATGCGCGGAAAGGGACGCGCGTTTTATAGTTACGTTCGACACTCAGATCGTGCGCTCTCCTCATTTCTGAAGGTTACAGTATAGAGGTCGCTGGTATCAGACCATCACATCCACCCCTCGCAGACATCATTTCACTGCGGTGGTTGATGGAAGCCTAGGACCCCGTCTCGGTCGCATCCCATTCTCAGCCGAAGCCGGGACGTCTGCTAGAACAGCCCCGTCAGCTCTGGCAGCACATCCCCGGAGCTGAGGCCGGCCGCCTGCGCCAGACTGATGCTGGCCGAGGCACTCACCGCACCGCACACGTAAGTGAAGCAGAACGGGTCGAAGAAGGTGCCGCACGCCGGCTGGTTACAGTAGCTGCCGACAGATGGCACGCGCGGCGGTCAGCGACTTGGGGAGAGGTGGACGGACAGGACGGTTCAATGGGGAATGGGAGTATTTACTGAGCGAAATGCTGGTAGTCTTTTCGGAGAATATAATTGACGGTCTGGCTTAACCCGGCATTGACCAGGGAGCGTATAACGCCCCCTCGAAGAACTTTCGTAATAACTCAAAAACGATTGACGCTATCAACGTGAAACTACGGTTACCTTCATATACATCAATTTGACGTCTGTGCGAAAATGAAGCATTTTCGTCTATTTTTTACATATAGCGAATTTAGTGACGTCACTACTCACAATTTTGATATAAAAATCGGATAAATTGAAACATACCGTACAAAGCCCATATCCCATTTAACATGCCGACGTCGGCTGGACATTGTAAGTCCGCCTATGCCGACGTCCAACCAAGGTGCAGCCGACGTCCGCCCGACATCAGCAAGCCGCTGCCGAGATGCCGACTTCGGCCCGACGTCGGCTGGACCTCGACATAGGCGGACATATCCGACGTGTAGCCGACATCGGGCAGACTGCCTGCCGAGATGCCGACATCTTTCGACATCGGCCCGACATCAAAATGTTTATTGGGATGTTAAGCAAAATGCATTCCAAAAACTGCTAAGTATAGCAAATGACAAAGGATACAACATGACTTTCTCGGATTTATTATTTTTTTGTTTTTTACCCTTAAATAAAAAAAAATGTTTGAAAAAATTACCACAAAATAAAAAATCATTGCAATATTGCAAAACCAGGAAGGACAAGATCATTGCTTATTGCAAAACCGGAATATATGCCAGAGAACCATACGCGAACAACCACCATACAAAATTGCAAAAATTAGATTAATTATTATTTTAAAAATTATTATTTGACTGAGTGATGGCATCTAAAATTCTGGTAACACATGACGCCATATTTTGACATTTTTTGTCTTTTATTGACAGGATGCAGACAAATAAATGACAGCGCCATATTTCTCAGACAAAAACTGGTCCAGCATCATGATTTATATTTATCAATTTTATTTTTGTATCATTTTGTGACATTCTTTAACTTAGCTTGAATTACGAGCGGCCGCAAGCGCGACGATCCTCATTGAATACGGATTTTTTATCACATATAAGCGGCCGACCCGACCCGGCCGGCCCGGCCAACACGACGCTGTTCAGAACTTAGATCTTTTGAATCCCGCATCCGATTGACAAGCGGTTTCGCCATCTGATAGCCCCATTCAATAATTTGATTATTTACAGTTTTCTCATGTAAATAGGTCAGCATGGCGCGTGACACGTGCCGTGTCAGGGGTGTCAGAAAGTAATCCTGTGTAGCTGAGAAACGGCTGACCTATTAAAGCTAAAATTTAATTGAGGCGAGGACCACACCACTGGCAAATGTTGCACAGGTTTCAACTCTGGGCACACTGCACGGCGCACGTGCACCCTGTTCCGTCCACAAAAATTACATGCAAAACATCGTGCATACCGGACTATATCTCGGCAACCAAAAGTCGTAAAACACGGTCAACACAGACGCGTAGAGAAACGGATCGCCGGGTATGCACTTATGTGTCGTCAGCGGCGCGTGGAACGTGCAAGTACTGGCTATAAGCCCAAACATAGTTTCTATGACGTCTTCAACATTTAAATCAGTGCTCACACCTATGGGACGTAATCGATGTAACAAAACACCAATCGGTAGAACCAATGTACCGTCTCTAAAAGCATGCAAAAACTGAGTTTTAATGCAGTATTCGCTGTAAAGATCTGTCTGTCAATTATTTTTATTGCGATTCTATAACGATTTCTTCATTACACCGCCGTATCTATCAACACAAAGGGTGCTAGACGATAAAAATGATCAGCTGCTAAAGCGCTATCAAATCATCTAAGACCTACCCCAAAATGAAATTTTGCCTACAAAACATGAAGCTTATAATGCCAAATTAAAAATAACGTTCAAAAACATTTAGTTCAAGTATCGATTTAGTTCGGGATCTATTTGCGACGCAAACAACACATACGAAAATAATTAAAAAGCATCTTTGCACAAGACGAAACCTCCGTTGGACGCTGTGATAATGACGCGATTTTTCCAGGACTCGCTCGTCCTTCGCCGTTGTAAGGGTCTTACTGGTTGATAATAACTTCAGTGTACATGAAGTCGAGTGATAAACATTGAGATCTCTTGTCGAATTATACGCAAATATCATTAAAACATGTGTTGCATGACGTTCGTAGAATTTTGTGCATAGCCCAGTAAACATACGACGTCAGGCCGACGTCGGCTGGACGTCGGCGACTCGTGTATGTCCGCCTATTCCGAGGTCAGCCGAAGCCCATGCCGCCTGCCAGATGCACATATTCTCCCACTCGCTGGCCTCGCAAAAGACAAACATATCGACGTGTCAGCCGACATCGGCCGACGTCCGTATGCCGCCTGCGAGATGTAACATCTGCCGACTCGGCCGACGTCAATATTTGTTGGAATGGACCTTTTGTGACCTGACCTTGACCTTGAATTGACAACGAACCTCCTTCTAGGATCATGCGCATGTGTGTTAACATTTTTGAGAGCACTTTGTGGGGATCCATGTCGCAATCGATGGCTTTTAATGGCTAATATCCCTCATTAAACGAAAAATGTCTCGATTTTGGACCGTGACTGAACTCACCTGACATTGACCTCATTTGACATTCCAAACGTGCTTTAAATTCGTCTGATTCGAGTCTCATAGGCCGCCTTTTGCTTCGCTGCGATCATGTTCGAAAAAAACAAGGGAGTTTAACGCCCCCCCCCTCCCCCAGTCAATGTATTGTTTCAGATCGACCCCAGTAAATGCCGGGTTCAATAACTGATTTTATAAAGAAAAAAATATTAGCAAAAAAATACAAACGTAAAGTGTTTTCAGTACTACTTGCCGACACACTTCGTAGGGGATGAAAACGGACGGCAGTTTGTCCCAGATTCCCACCAGCTATTTCTATGAAATAACACTCAACGCACTAAAAACATACACTTCATCAGACAGGAGCATTCCCTGAGGTTCATGTGAATACAACTCCTTCCCATAGCGGGAATACGAGCGGGGCAAACTTTGACCGCCGGAAGCACTCCGTCCTCAGACTCTGCCTCCGGCTTTTTGGCGGAGCAGCGTGTGAGCATCTCCCAGCCCGTGGACGTGCAGTACGTGTTTCATCGGACAGTACCCTGCAGGCCCCGAACACACTGTCGTGCACAACATGTCAGACGGAGAATAGTTGATAAGAGACATACTGCGGCCAACACACTGTGTCACAACAGTCAGACAGGTGTATAAGAAGATAGACTGCGGCCCGAACACACTGTGTGCACAACGTCAGCACGGTGTTGTCAGAGACAGTACTGCGCCCCGAACACACTGGTGAGGAACATGTCAGACTGGTCTTGTCAGCAGACATATGCTGCCGCCGAACAGCACTGTGTCGGGAGAACATGTAGACGTGTTGCAGAGACAGCTACTGCGCCCCGAACACACGTGTGCACAACATGTCAGAACGAGCATGTTGTAAAGACAGTACTGCGGTCCCCAACCACACTGTCGGAGAACATGTCAGACGTGTGTCAGAGACAAGATCGGCCCCGAAACAACTGTTTGCACAACATCGTCAGACGGGTGTTGTCAGAGACAGTTACTGCAGCCCGGAAAACACGTGCTGCACAACAATGTCAGACGGTTGTCAGAGACAGTCCTGCGCCCCAACCACGTATGTGGAAACATTGTCAGACCTTACGTCAGAGCAGTCCTGTCGGCCCCAACACACTGTTGCACAAACATGCAGACGGTGTTGTCAGAGACAGTCCTGCGGCCCCGAACACACTGTGTCGGGAGAACATGTCAGACGGTGTTGTCAGAGACAGTCCTGCGGCCCCGAACACACTGTGTGTGGAGAACATGTCAGACGGTGTTGTCAGAGACAGTACCTGCGGCCCCGAACACACTGTGTGCACAACATGTCAGACGGTGTTGTCAAGAAGAACAGTCCTGCGGCCCCGAACACACTGTATGGGGAGAACATGTCAGACGCTGTTGTCAGAGACAGTACTGCGGCCCCGAACACACTGTGTGGGGAAAACATGTCAGACGGTGTTGTCAGAGATAGTACTGCGGCCCCGAACACACTGTGTGCAGAACGTGCCAGACGGTGCTGTTAGACGAGTGACGAGATGCAGAACATGTCAGACGCTGTTGTCAGAGACCGTACGCGGCCCCGAACACACTGTGTGCACACAGTCAGACGGTGTTAGACGGGTAACAACACAGTCCCCGCGGCCCCGAACACACTCGTGTGGGGAGACATGTCAGACGGTGTTGTCAGACGGGTACAACAGACGTACGTGTAACCAGCCGCATACAATGATGGGGCGTATGATAAGGACACGCTGAGAACGCTGCGTCGTTTACTTGTCCCATCCGACGAGCTTCTATTGTCCCGCTGTTATTTTTTCAGACAACCTACGCACGCGCGAGCCACCGGCTATCCTTGGCGAGTAAACAAAACAACTAATGTTGCAACACACCAGGGTGATAGAGGACGACGGCCCCTCCGCAGCGGACGCGCCTATCAGTTATCTGAGATGCACGGCTGGTTTGTCTGACGTCTTAACCGGCAGGCCTGGTCCAATGAGCTGACGTAGCAGAGGTCTGCCTAGCGCGGCTCGAGGGAGCGTTGGCCTCCCGGCCGGGTCGCGGCAGAACCGGCCCGGCACCGGTGACCGCCGGCCCAATCCGCCGACACCGACAGACAGCCAGGGTCCGGAAGCCAGCAGTAAATCCGTCAGAAGCCGGCTGACTTGTGGCTCCGTGCAGGGACGGCATTCTCGCGGTCAGGTGACGGCACGTTTGATGGGTGCTTGTGCCGGGTCACCGCTCGTGGCAGATTTCAGTGAGGGAGAAAGCCAACCCGACAAGTCCGACTACCGGGTGAATTTGCCGGAAACTCTTTCAGCTTTCATGCTTTATCAGCGAAACGATAATTCGATAATTATGCCCCGGTGTCCGTTTTCTTATACACACGTATTTACATAGCTATTCGTGCGAATGACTAAACGTTTTGCACAATACAACTGATTCTAATGAAGTTGTCTTGTCACACAGTGACATACCTATTCTTCTAAAAAGATAGCCGTGATATAATAGTCTACGCCAAAAACCAACACCATGGTTTGCAACCGCGTGTTTCTTCCGATATGGCGTCGCTGCATATACCGATATGTAGTGTATGGTAGTATGACCATTACGGAACTTCCCAATGCAACCCCCTGGAACTTGCCCGACGTGCCACTTACCCTGGAACTTGCCGACGAGGTCTGTGCAGGCTTTACAGCTGGAGCTGCGGCGTGTTCGGCCGGCGGCTGGCATCAGGAGAGCTGCCAGCACCAGCGACATCAGCAGCAGAGACAGAGGGGTGCTGCACCGCACCATCTGACCGTCAGAAGTCGGCAGTCAATGGTCAGCAGTCAGTGGTCAACTGGTCAGCAGACAGTGGTAAATATTGACCAGTTGACCAACTGGTCAATGCACAGTGGGGCATTTCGCCCCGTAGCCTGCCGAAACGATAAATGTGAAGGTTGAAATTTTCCTTTCAAACTGCAGTGCCCGGAACCAAAAATATATGTTTTTTTCGAATCTGGCATTGGTTCACTCTGTTAACATTGGTAAGCATGTTTAAAGTGCGATCGAACCTGAAGTTTGTTGACGGAAGCGCATGTTAAATAACAGGGGCGTCGCCACCGATATTTCGAGTGGGGGGGGGGGACGGACACTGGTGGATCCAGCCGTCGGTTTGGAGCAACTTTTTTGACAAAAAGGCACCCCCATTTTTGTCTCCTCCGGATTTGGGCCGGTCACCTTTTTTTGGTATAAAAGCTTAAAAAGCATTGAAAAAACGCCAAAAAACGCAATACTTTGTAGCATCCATGCTACGGAATATTCACATATAATAGTAATAACGTTAATCTCAAACCGACTCGCGGGGGTGTCGCCGAAGTTTTTTAAGTGGGGGTCAGATGAAATGACGAAAAAAAAAGCTTTTTGCAGCAATTTCAATATGAATTTCATTTATATTGTAGGTACCTACTTTATTTTAGCGCCGGCGAAGCGGCGGCGAAATTTTTACGGGTTTGCCCTGAAAAAACACAGAATATAGACGGTGGCCCTCCGGGTCTTGGAGCTGATGAGGAGTAGAGCTCTTCCCAGTCGCTGACACTTCAAACCAGAGTATATATAGGTGAATGGTCGAAACTTGCCGCAAAGCAGTGTGAATTTTCCAGTTTGTTTTACTGTGGATAGCTGGATTTTGACCGCTGCAAAGGCATTTTGACGGTAAATTGTTATTTTTCTGATTAATTGTTAACTAATGTCATACAATGCATTTTCGATTCATTATGTACCAACCTTTTTTAAGAAGCTTCTTATATCCATATTAATTTCAACCACGCTTAAAACATGTGGGAAAGAAAAGACTAAAGGGCAAATGTGTAGGGACAGGCACAGACACTACGGTTTTATTTGTATTAGGAAACATTACACAAAGTGTGCGTAAACAACCAACAGAAGCCCCATTTCGGGCCATGCCTTCATGTCTTCTGCTGCGAAACGCTGTTAAATTGCTGCGAAATTCCTTCAAAAGGGAAAAAGTAAAAGGGGAAAAAAGCCGGAGCACATGCTTTTCCAAACGCATACGATATTGAAAAAATGCTATTGTTTCCGAGTGAAGTGCAGATAAATGCCTGGGAGACTGTCCAATAACTGGAGGGGATGAATCCCCCCAGCCTACGGCCGGGGGACGGTGTCCCCCGTCCCCCCTGTGGCGACGGCCCCCTGGGTAAATAATCATGTAATATGTTAAATGTAACTTTATATAAAGTTTTTGACGGCGGGGTGACGCTTCGAGACACATGCCAGCGTAGTCGGCAGAATGTTCTGATGCTGTCCCGACCCAGAATGCGCCCACAACTCGCCCCTTTGATTGCTACAGCCAATTTGATGATGAGGTTATGTGAGGTCAATACAGGCAAGGTTAATGGAAATACTTCACTTCAACATGGGTTTTGAACTGATGATGATGATGATGATTGGGGTTTTGGGGCAGACCGACAACGATGGTCACATGCCGCCCACGGGTTTTGAACTGAGATAGCAGTTTTGTAGCCCGTGTTGAAAAAACTACCTGCAAGTTTTCTGGACTGAAACGGCTCTTCAGCCGAATATATTGGACTTTTTGTCGAAGGAATGTGGGTCATAAATAAGGAATGCCAAGAATGTGGGCCTCACACACCTGGGCAGAGGCTATACAGTAATGTTACGCGACTATACATTCGAATCTGATTGGCTGAGCCACGTTTTAAACATTGCGCGAGAGTACGCATATAGTTTTGATGAAATTAATGATTTTACGTCCTTCTTGTTCTGAATCGGCGGCGGATGTAATGGCTATTTTTTTTTTGGACATTATGTAAAAGAAGTTGTATTTGAAAATATAATCAAATGGTGTTTGGAAAAAAAATACAAGGTGAACTTTTCCTTCATGGCCTATTCCCTGCGGGCAAAACCCCGTTGGTTTGTCGCTTGCTGCTTCTAACCCGAAACGTTAGCTAGCGCCTTTAAAATTTGTAATTTATCCTAAAACTGATTGCGCGTGTTGTGCAAATGTGAAAAAATCGACTCAGCAGAGGCGGTGCCCCATTCAACCCCCTAAATTTCTATTTCTTTTTTTTATTTTTTGGTTCATAAACATGTGCAATTGATTCCTCTTGCGATATGCCCGCAGCTGGTTTTTATACTGCGCGATGACAGATTGGCCATATTAATTAATTACGGCTAATCGGGAAAAGGCCCCACTGTGCAATGGTCCAGCCGACAGAAATCACTGGTGAGCAATCAGCGCGACAGTGGTGAGCAGTCAGCCGACAGTGGTGAGCAGTGCAGCTGACAGTGGTAGTAATTCAGCCGACAGTGGTGAGCGTCAGCCGACAGTGGTGAGCAGTCAGCTGACAGTGGTCAGTATCAGCCGACAGTGTGAGCAGTCCAGCCGACAGTGGTCAGCAGTCAGCTGACAGTGGTCAGCAGTCCAGCCGACAGTGGTGACAATCCCAACATGGTGAAGCAGTCAGCCGACAGTGGTGAGCAGTCGCCCGACAGTGGTCAGCAGTCAGCCGACAAGTGGTCAGTAATCAGCCGACAGTGGGTAGCAATCAGCGACAGTTTGTCAGCAGTCAGCTGACAGTGGGTCAGCAGTCCAGCCGACAGTGGTCGCAGTCAGCGACAAGTGGTCAGCAGTCAGCCGACAGTGGTCAGGCAGTCAGCCGACATGTGGTCAGCAGTCAGCTGACAGTGGTCGCATCAGCCGACAGTGTGAAGCAATCAGCCGACAGTGGTCAGCAGTCAGGCTGACAGTGGTCAGCAGTCAGCTGACAGTGGTCACAGTCAGCTGACAGTGGTCCAGGTCAGTCAGCCGACAGGTGGTCAGCAGTCAAGCCGACAGTGGTCAGCAAGTCAGCCGACAGTGGTCAGCAATCGCCGACAGTGGTGAAGCAGTCCAGCTGACAGTGGTCAAAGCAGTCAGCTGACAGTGGTCAGCAGTCAGCTGACAGTGGTCAGCAGTCAGCTGACAGTGGTGAGAAGTCAGCCGACAGTGGTGAGCAGTCAGCCGACAGTGGTCAGTAATCAGCCGACAGTGGTGAGCAGTCAGCTGACAGTGGTCAGCAGTCAGCCGACAGTGGTCAGCAGTCAGCCGACAGTGGTGAGCAATCAGCCGACAGTGGTGAGCAGTCAGCCGACAGTGGTCAGCAGTCAGCCGACAGTGGTGAGCAGTCAGCCGACAGTGGTCAGCAGTCAGCTGGCAGTGGTCAGCAGTCAGCCGACAGTGGTGAGCAGTTACCAGTCAGCAGTGACGTGCGCAGAAATTCACAGAGGACCAGGACATTACCTGAGGGGCGCCACCCGATCGACAGGGAACCGCTGATATTACGAACAGTTTGGTTTAACATCAAATTATATATAATATTGTCGTCTTTTCTGAGAGAGCAGGTGACATTTTAATAATTCCTAGCAGTGTAGAGGTTTATTCTGGAAAACAAACGCTAGGACGCCAGCGCCAGCTTCGCATGGGCGTCTCGGTTCCAAAGAGCCAGAGCATGCCCAGACGGTCCCTATGCTCGGTACATCACTGTCAGTCAGTAGTCAGCAGTCAGCAGATGGTGGTCAGCAGTCAGTGATCAGCTGGTCAAGTGGTCAGCAGACATAAGTCAGTAGTCAGAAAAAGCCGACTGTGGTGAACAGCAGTAGTCGGCACTAGGCAGTCAATAGTCAGCAGTCAGTGTAGTCAAAGGTCAGCAGTCAGCTGCGGCAGTCAGCAGTCACGAGTCAATGGTAAACAGTCAGTGGTCCAGTAGTCAGCGGCCATCAGTCATCAGATAATGGTCAGCAGTCAGTGGTAAGTGGTCAGCAGTAAGCGGTCAGCAGTCAGTAGCCATTGATTAGTGTTCGTAGTCAGTGGTCAGTTCAGTGATCAGCAGTCAATTGTCAGTAGCAAGTAGTCAGCGGCCAGCAGCAGCGACCAGTGGTTAGTGGTTAGCAGTCAACAGATAATGGTCAGTAGTCCGTGGTCAGTAGTCAGGATTAAGTGGTTAGCACTCAGCAGCCATTAATTAGTGATCAATAGTCAGCGGTCAGTGGCCAGTAGTTAGTGGTCAGCAGTCAGTGGTCAGTAATCGGTGCAGCTAGCACTTAGCAGTCGGCAGTCTATGGTCAACAGTGTTAGTGGAAGTGCCAATACATAGCAATATAAATATATATAATATGAACATACATAAAAAGCTGACGAGCGGCGCGCCCGAAAACCCCAATAAACAAACAAAAAGCTGACGAGAATGCCATTAAGTAAGGATGTAGAAAATATCGGTAGCTCGTGGGGTGGCCAATATTTTTTAACACAATATCTCCATCTAACTCACTAAATCAGTAGCGTACGTGTGTGCGTGCGTGCGTGCGTGCGTGCGTGCGGCGTGCCGTGCGTGCGTGCGTGCGTTGGTGCGTGCGTCGTGCGTGCGGTGCGTGCGGTGCGTGCGTGCGTGCGTGCGTGCGTGCGTGCGTGTGTGCGGTGTGTTGTGTATATTTGCCATGTGTGTGTCCATGCGTGTTTCCTCATTTGTTTAACCGTACAGCTCACAGACGGCAGCACCGATGACGGTAGAATTTCTACACAAGACAGGATCAAGTTTTGTGACGATCCACGGCAAAAAAATGAAGTCGCTCCGATGTCTGCGTCGGGCACAGCACGCGCCAGAAGTGGCATGCTTTTCCATTGTTTTAACATGCAGCAAAAAAAAATGTGTGTGCGTGTGCGTTTGCGTGTGCGTTTGCGTGTGCGTTTGCGTGTGCGTTTGCGTGTGCGTTTGCGTGTGCGTTTGCGTGTGCGTTTGCGTGTGCGTTTGCAGTGTGCGTTGCGTGTGCGTTTGCGGTGTTGCGTTTGCGTGTGGCGTTTGCGTGTGCGTTTGGCGTGTTGCGTTTGCGTGTGCGTTTGCGTGTGCGTTTGCGTGTGCGTTTGCGTGTGCGTTTGCGTGTGCGTTTGCGTGGTGCGTTTGCGTGTGCGTTGCGTGTGCGTTTGCGTGTGCAGTTTGCGTGTGCGTTTGCGTGTGCTTTTGCGTGTGGCGTTTGCGTGTGCGATTTGCGTGTGCGTTTGCGTGTGCGTTTGCGTGTGCGTTTGCGTGTGCGTTTGCGTGTGCGTTTGCGTGTGCGTTTGCGTGTGCGTGTACGTGTGAATGTGTGTGTGAAATGCAAAAAAAAATACGCGAAACACGGGTGCAATCCCAGGTCGATGTATCGGTAACTTAGAGTCCGATTGGCACGAGAAATTACCGGCCTGGCGTATGCAATGTGGAACGGCGTACAGGCTGCAGCGCGTGGCACGAGCAAAGTGCACAACGAACTAATTTAAATGTGATGGTTTTACAACGTTGTACACGATTTAAGTCAGAACTCGGAACTTATCGTATGTAAATCGATGAAACATATGCAATTGAGAAGACAAATATACCAGCCTTATAATGCCTTTAAAAACTGAGCCTTTACCTAATCAGTATTTATCATTTAAATAGTACTTGGGATGTACGAATTGGACAATTTTCAACATTTTTCCGATTACCATTCGCCATGCCGTTAAAAGCTGAGGGTGTTGAACGATAAAAAACAGGTTATACAGCTCTGTGAAGCGCAATCATGTTCCTGATCCCATTAGCACATACAAACTACGCGTATTTACAAACATGAAAGTTATAAATGCAGTTTTAATAACACGCTATAATACTGATTTTGGTTTGCGTAATTCGGGTCGGTGAAGCTTGCAATAGCCAACGAATACTGATTCCGATGTAACTATTCTCGAAGAACATGCTGCTCTTAAAACGCACTCCCGTTTGACGGCTCACAGGTTTCTCTGCTGGATCAACGCAATTTTCGAACTATTTATAGTATCAATGTAACCCCAATTAAGTCACTTAACTTTTACATTATTTTAAGCAAATAAGATTCAGATACAAATCGGTTCACATGGCATTACCTTATCTGCAACATGTTTTGTTCGCGATCATCAGAAACAGTACAACCGGTGCTAACGGCGTCGCGAAGGCAAGCGGAGACCACTTGGGCATCGCTAAATGCACGAGATGGCATGTGCTAACCATGTCCTGGGTAACGATCCCTCATAACTCCAAGGCGTGTGGTATAGATTGCAAGTACATTATAACAAATGTCCTATGACTTAGGTTTATGCATATTGAACATTTAAAAGGTCATTGTGTAATGTTTGTGTTTTATGATGACAGGATGTATGATAGGATATGATAGACGTCGTAGGGTACAGATAACCCGAAACTGGGATCGGGTTTTTAGAGAATGCGATATGAATGAACAATGAGCATGCTAAAGGAGCATATGCATGAAACGACCACGCCTGGAATGACTGGCTAGACCCCATGTCAAGGAGTCTCGACCACGACAGGTCACGTAATCTGTAGATTTTAATTGATCGATGCATGCACCGTCCACAATGCAGGTGAGTAGTTAACGCGGATGCCAGAGAGATGTTTCCATGCAATAGGTACATTGTTTTGTCTAACGGTCAAACATCGGAAGGGATTATCTCTGCATTCTCTGCATGCGTTTACCTTGTTAAGATTTCAGCTGTCCTAGCATCCAGGGGGTTCCGGTTCCCGCAAACGAGACATGACAACAGACTGCATGGACATGAATGGCGCCGCCCCGGCCATTTCCGAACCCACTGACCAAACGTGCCGCATGCGTAATGAGGTATACCAAGCGGAGCTGAAGCGGGGCTGAAGCGGAGCTGAAGCGGACGTCTGGCGGCGACACAACACTCACCGTGACGACCGCCAACTTCGCTCGGCTGTCCTGCAGGTCGGCACTGATCACTAACGCCGCGGCTGTCACACTGGCGCGCCGCGACGGAAGCGACGCAGCCCGAGTTCTGGTGACCCAGTGAGTGAGAGCGGCCGGCCCACACGCGACCTGTCTCCGGCTGACTGTGGACCGGATCACGGGCAGGATTGAGGACGGACGGACGCGGCGCAATCCTCTGCCCCGGCCGGCTGAGGGCTTCTGGACACTGCACGGACAAGGGCGTTTCGCAACATGCCTGTTTGAGAAGGACAGCTGTGCTGGGGCACGGACGGTTCACACGGAGAGGATCCTGTCCGCTGTGTTATGATTGATTGGACAGTAGGGATGGCTTTCAAAAGGCTTAGGCTGGTTGGTTAGGTGGCATCGTTAGAAAGTGCTCTGAAGTGGGACGGGTTAGAGTACTTTCACCAAGCTGTCAACACAAGCCGGAAGAATGTTTCGAGCAAAGAGAGGTAGCAGAAATTATATATGTGGCACCACTAGCACGCTGGGTCAACGATTTCTTGTAATGACACCAAGCAAATATGAAATGATCCCTTTCAGTCCAATACAATTTTCGAGTTATTTTTGTAGGGTCAAACAGCAGACCACCTAAACGAAAAGAAAGTAATCCCACGCATTGCAAAGATCCCAAATATATTCCATATTGGCAATATCCAGGACCCGGATCCGATAGCTGCTGCATCTTTATTAACCCGCAATTGGCTGGGGTCTCAGTAGAACGCCATTCATAGGCGTAGGAACGTTTTGAAAAGTGGGGGGGGGCAGCCACTGGCGGATCCAGACTCTCTCCGCATCTTCCGTGGGGATTTTTATGGGGCAAAAAGGCATCCACATTCTTTTTTTTATCCGTAGTATTTAAAACCGGTCACCTTATTTGGTATTCAAGCCCAAAAATGCACTCTTTTGGGGGTAAATCGTATTTTTTATATTAAAATATTCCTTTTTTAATTATGTTAAAAAATGATTTATGCAAAGAAAACATCAACAAAATCTAACTCTCAAACAATTACACAACGAAACTAGGTAATAGATACAGGGTGTTTGCATTAAAAAATGGCACCCCTATTCCTCGGATTCATATCTGCCACATTTTGGCTGAAAAAGAAGAACCAGCATACCATTCGAACAAGAACTGATAATTTTATCTCAGACCATTATAAACATATCTTGATAGCATTTCATTTGTTGGCTAACCACGAAGTGGTCGAATATATTGTTGTCGCCAACCAGGGTGAAACGAAAATAAGGTCCAGGGGAGTCGTATTTACCACTAATATTCTGCAGTGCCAACACAAAACTTGGAGACTCGGCTAGGCAACATCATTCGTGAAAGAGGAATTAAAAACATAGAAACACATCCAAATTCAACGTGGATAAATTATGTCACGACACAAGTTCACAGTCTGCGCTCAAAATGAGCTCCACCACTATGGACTTCCCGAAGCTTGGAGACGCTTCGGGAAGGCATTGACTGACGGCACTCGCTAACAGCCTCTGGAAAAAACTGTGTCCAGCAGGTCCTGAGCCGGTCCTTCAGCTCTTCGACGTCGCGAACTTTTCTCCTTTAAAAACAATTCGTCCTAACTCTCCCCAGACGAAAAAAAAATCAAGAGAATTCGAAGTCCGGACTTTTAGTCGGCCAGGCTTCCGGCTCGATGTAGCCAGGACATCATTCTTCCAGAAATTCTCTGACGTTTCGAGCCATGTGACATGTTGTAAGGGGCAACAATGTAAGGGGCAAAATGCAGATGAAATGGGCAACAATACTTGTCGCGTGCCATAAACTGGACAAGGGATCCTCTGATTCGAGGAATCTGGATTTACGGTCGTTTGTATGGAAATCGTTAATGCTTTTAAATCCCCGAATCGTTTCACTATAGAGATGTTTTTGACCCCCCCCAAACTTCTTCTTGCGACATCGTGAGCCCACATATGAATATCTATCGATGATATGGTATATGAATCTTAACGTAAATTGTTGCTCTTTCGAATTGGTATATGATGGTGTTTTCTCTTTCGGTTAAAACTGTGGCAGATATGAGCCGAAGAACATAGGGGTGCCATTTTTTATGAAACACCCTGTATATCATAGAACGAAGTATGGACAATAACTAAACCAAAATCAAAGCAAGATGTATATTTTTGACTGACTGGCTTTCTAAGTATGATAGTCCGGATTTTGTTTTCCGGAAAAATACTTATCGGTTAAAAAACATTAGGGAGCTATACGTAAGTCAAAAGTGTAATATTGCTATGTTATTATATTTTGGCATCGTCCATTATACTTGGTTCTCCGTTAAATATTCCGTTTTTTAAATATGTTAAAAAAAAATGATTTTGTGGAAATACAAAATCACAAAATCTATACTTTCAAACATATTTTACAACTGAAATACATATATCATAGAACGAAGTATGGACAATAAACTAAACCAAAATCCAAAGCAAATATCATTATTTTTTGACTGCTGGACTTTGCTAAAG
Organism: Semibalanus balanoides; assembly: GCA_014673585.1. NCBI lineage: Eukaryota > Metazoa > Arthropoda > Thecostraca > Balanomorpha > Balanidae > Semibalanus > Semibalanus balanoides. The sequence continues at coordinate 18,908 of VOPJ01003553.1, forward strand.
TTTGATTAGTCTGGATTTTGTATTCGGACATTTCCAAATATCCACCACTGGCATTCGTCTGACCTAGAATGCGCCGCTGCCATCTGCCACAGGCCATCCGCTAATCAGGACTTAAATATTGAGCGCCCTAAGCGACTCGAACCCAAAGTGTTCGGAAGGGGGGCAGATATATATTCTTGTTCGCTCTCACCGATTGAGCTACGCGGCGGAGTGGGGACTTCACTCTGGCGGACGGATATTAAACCAAAAGTAGGGAGAGCAGTTATTGTCGCTGGCCCCTGTCTAAAAAAAACAGGAACTTCGTTCCCTGGTTCCAATTGCTCGTTTATACTTCTATAAGCTTAGATATTGACGGTTAAATTTAGGTGTAATCATAACTGTAATCATGGCAGCGACACACGTACCGAATCAACATCAGCGTCGTAAGAGGGAGCAACCGCTGAAAAGTGGGAGTGCAGTTAACATTGCTAGCTCCTTCGACCTAAAACGCGGGGCCCTGGCCTCCCCACCCCACCCCCGGTTCTTAGGTATGCTCATGAGTTAATACATTGTGGGGTTATGAATTAATCGTTATTCTCTCAACTTTAAAATATTAACCCTCGCCCTCTGACAGGCCAGGCCCTCTGACAGGCCCCTTGATGTTATTTATTGAACTAATTTTTACCAACCTTGAAGCACATCTTTCTGAAATTTTCAGTAGCTGAATTGACAACCATTATACGTATGCTGTCTCAAATTCATTGACACTTGTCAAGTAGTTTTGGAGATAACTATGTTTAAGTGACATAATTTTTTTTAATATAAATATTTGAAGAAGAAAAAAATCATAGAAAGTATAGTTTTGTAGCAAATGGAAAATGCAAATAACATAAAATTATATTTTCTTTCACATGATAATCTCGGAAATCCAAAATTATGTTTTTTGACCCCCAAAGAGTCAAAATTGTTTTTTATCACTACGAAATCGAAATTTGCGATGATGTTTAGAAAACGGAATATATGTGAGAGAACTGAGAACTGATTATAAACAATACCCAAACAAAATTTAAAAGCAATATCG
>VOPJ01003554.1:0-30626 GCA_014673585.1 Semibalanus balanoides
TTTCAGATTTGGGTATAGGTAGGGACACCACTGTAACTGATGACCCCCCCTTGGAGATTTTCTGGATCCGCCCCTGACTGATAGCAGCTGCCGAACAGAGCCTCGATAACTATAAACAAACCCAGGCACTGATCGCTGTGTCAAAAGCGCAAGCGCAAGCTCCATAGACCTATGCAACGATCCGCCCACGCTGGGCAGCACGTTGCATAGGGGCTATGACGCTTGCGCTTGCGGCACGTCGAGCAGGGCCCCATACATTGCTCGTATAGGTTTGTTTATCGTCTTTGGTGCGCCATTTAGGGTAACATCTTCGTTACTCTGTTTATAGTGACGATCGCTTATGAGTTTTGAAACAAAACAAATGCAAAAAAGAATATAAAAAAAATCAACTTAAGGGGCTCCAGACGTGAATTTAATCGTAACTAATGATTAAATCAATAGCTTCTTACCGCAATAAAAATATATTCGACATTTTAAAAGAGTAAGCACACTCCTTTAACAATAAATAGCTCAATACTAGTAACTTTCTTTCTCCTCGGCAACGTTGAAAAAGTTGGAAAATAAAGCTTTTGCTCATGTTATGATGATAAAAATATGACGAAGAAGAAAAAAAAATAGATATATATATATTTCGCCTTGCGGCTTCTTCAGGGCTAAAACAAATACAAGCAAAAACAGTATTTTACCAAATCAAAGAGACGACAAACATGACCCTAAATATGCAACAACACCTCCGTTCTGAGTACAAAAAAATATCCTTACATCATTGCTAAATACAATTTACATGTAATAACATCCATATCTATATAAATATATAAATAAGCTTGCACACAAGCTTATTTATACAAGGCCTCCAAAAAACCGTTGGCAGGGCGGCTGGCTCCCCTTGGTTGTGGTATTGAGTAAGCTCTACTGGTATGAAAGCTACCGTCTGCGAACCACTCCCGTGTAAAGGAGTGGCGGTCAGGGGAGACAACTGAGAATACTTGGTCTGTGTGAGGGGTGTTCGGATCGGAGGATTATACTGGCTGAAGAGCGGATAATGGCTAACTCGTAGTTGATTATTATCTGGTATGATGTAATTCCGTTAGCAAAACAAGACGGTTGTCGGTACATCAGTGGTTTATTCTGTCGTGCAAGGGGAATTTACGGCAGTTTGTGGCTTCGATTGTTGTACTTCCTAATATACTGATGAAAAAAACTGGCCTCCGGTTGGCCCCCTCTGGCTTCCAGATGGCCCACTCGAACTTCAATGGGACCATTCTGACCTGCGCGGGCTGAAGAGGGTTCACTCTGACTTTAAAAAGCACCTTTGGCCTTCAGAGGGCCCATTTGGCTTTTAAATAGCCCTTTTCGCCTTTAGAAGGCACTTTTGGTCTTTAGAGGGCCCCTTTGGTCTCTGAAGACCCTCTCCGGCCTTCAGACGGCCCTCTGGAAGTTTGAGTGAACCCTCTGGATACCATTGGCCCCCTTTGACCTACATAAGGCCCACTTTGGTCTCCAGAGGGCACACTTTGGCCTCGAGAGGACTCGCTTTAGCCTCCAGTGGCCAATCTGGCATTCAGTTGGGATTCTCTGGCTTCCAGTAGACCCTCTCTGACTTCTACAGGGCCCATTCTGACCTTGAGCCCAATCGAGCGCACGCAGTCACTTAGTGGAGGGCCAAAGGATATGTTGGCCACGCTCAAGCCTTTGGGAGGCATGACCTGAATGCTCCCCCCTGCGACCACCACTGATGGCCGCAAGGATCCTCACACCATACATGGTAGTGGACAGCTAGGGCAAGAGAGGATGAGGACATCGCGAGGGAGACATCAAGTGCTTCGCCGACAATCCCTACGTGCCTCTCAAACTCTGCTGTCACTCGCAATCTACCGAGAGTTGTGTGAAGCTGGCCATCGAGAAGACAGCAAAGGTGTGTGGGCAGGAGGTTAGGGACGGGTACATCCTGGCCAAAATTCAGCGCAGGGAGGTAATGCCAGCGTTCTCTAGCAATAAGGACATGCTGGCAACTTTCTAGTCGGTAAGCTGTGATAATGTGATGTGATGTCCTACAGAGGGTCAATGGCAACTCCTCCTGCCAAAGTGGTTAGCACTATATAAGTAAACTTTTTGATCGACCTTCTCCTTGAAATAAACAATCTAAAAATTAAAAATTAAACAGTTGTTACATTTGCATTCGGCACAGCCTTCCTCAGATGTATTTGCAGAAAACACATCACTCCCCTATACGATAACAAAATATTTCGACAGCTCGTGAAGTGGGTTGGATAATGCCTCGTACAGTCACGTTCACACTAATGCCAATCAATCAAAACAATTGAAAATTATAAATACATAGACAAATATCGTAAATTTAATATATCTGTATCATCACCTAAACTCTCGTCCCGACTTTTAGGACTGAATATTACATAATTAAGAGGATTCTTGAAAAATGTGAAAGTGTCACAAGTCATTTACGAGCATGCGCCACAACTTGGCTATCTCAATTAAAAACCGTATGTTAAAGGTGAACTATTCGCTTTTACATCATCAGCGTACATAAGACATCCCGATTGAACATGCGATGGTAAGTCATTGATAAACAAAATAAACAGAAGAGGCGACAACAGACTGCCTTCCGGCGTACCAGAAGTAATGATGTCGTTTTCTGACCGAAAAGTGTCCAAGAAGTGTCCAATAATTGTATTAGTCTAACTTACCAAATCGGTCACATTTTTGGTTTTATTAAATCGGTCCAATTTTTTTCGGTTACCAAAATTTCGGTTAGCACAACACAAATATTACAAATTTGGGAAACGGTCGAATAGGCTTGGACACATCTTGGACACTTTTCGGTCAGAAAACGACACCACTAACCAGAAGTCACCGGGACCCAAGAGGACGTTTGGCCATTGAGCACCACACGCTGCTGACGGTCGTGTAAGAAAGATGCAATCAATGCAAGGGCTGTTCCAGTGAAATTATACGATCGCTGCGACCTGACCTGGTGACCTGACCTGACCTGACACGAAACTTGAATTTTCGCAAAATGTCCGGAAAGAACAGTGAATAGTTATGCCAAATTTGGCGTCGTACGCCCCGCCGTTTTTTCCGGTTATCTGATAAAACTTCAGGGAGGGGGGGGTGTTCAAACACCCCCCCCCCAGTGGGGCGCGGGTTAAGACAGATAATTATTTTTCACAAAATGTGCAACATTATTCTAACAGATTTACTTGCATGCTTCAACGAAATAATATCACGCACCCTGTGTAGTTGCTGTGGCTTTTGAAACTCATCGACACTTTTTCGGTCAACATTGTCCAATGAATCAGACTTTGGATCGGACATGATTTGGGATTTTTTTTAATCTATCACGCGTTGCTAAGGTAATTACCAGTAATTAATTGTTCTCATGTAAATTGCTCAATTTATTGTTTAAGTGTCCTTTATCATTTATTAACATATTTACTGGTTAAACATCTTGGCTGTCAAAGTAAAAAATAACGGCAATTGACATGACTACAAAATTGTCATACCCATGACCACCCAGTACCTAACCATGCAACGTCCGAAAAATGCATACCCAGCCCAGACAATCGGAAGAATTGAGTGGGCACCCATGGGCGCACCCAGCCCATGAAACACACTGTTGGAGATGGGTTGGAAACTACAGCTTCTAGCTACCTTTATTATAAAGTATTATCGATGCGCCTATGTTATGAAATATTATCGATATGAGATGTCAAGTATTATGATTATTGATTATCGATGTTTTTATGATAATGTTGCCTTGCCTACCTAGTCTCAAGGGTCCAGCGCCGCCCCTGATTAACACATAAATTAACCGAGCAAAGCAGGCCATGCCGACGGTAATGTATGAAGAGTATGTTGCATGCTGGTAAATTATAGCAGTGGCGACAAATGAGCCGAAACAAAGCGGCCGTATCGTCGGCCAGCCGACGTCGGTGGCGGCGGAGCGGCCGGACCGGCGTAAAATCGAATCCGACGGCCGCCGCCGCCGCCACCCGGCCGTTGGCGCCGTCCGCCGTCTGCTGTATGCGCCTGCGCCTTGTGTATCGAGCGGGCGGCTCAGCTGCGCGGCGATGCCAGTCTGTCTGTGAGCCGTCGTGGTGGGTGGTAGCCGCCTGCGCCGCCTCCTCCACCACAGTCACTGTCGTCACGGCCGTGACGTTACGCCGCCATCACTGCTGACGTCGCCGCGGGCCAGTCGAGGGACCGTGCACGGCATGTGACGACATCGCCGCGTGTTTGTCTGTCTGCTGACCTGAGTTACTGCAGCAGCCATGACGTACGAGCAGCTGACAGACGCCGAGTGCCTGAAGGAGCGCAAGTGGTGGTGTTTCCTGGTGTCGTCCGTCTGTACATTCGTGGCCGGCATTCTGACGGTGCTCATATGGAGGGCCGTGAATTTCCTCTGCTGCCGGGCCAAGCCGAGGGCAGAGTACTCCCAGAGTGCCAAGGAGCCCAAACCACCCAATCTGCCGGTGGGGCAGAAGCCGCAGTTTGAGGGTAGCTTCGTGTCTGAAGCCAAAGACTGGGCTGGAGAGCTGATCTCCGGCCAAACTACCACCGGCAGGATCATGGTAAGTAACTTACCACCACCGGCAGGGTCATGGTAAGTAGCTTCCCACCACCGGCAGGACAATGTCAAGTAACTTACCACCGACGGTTCAGTTCAGTTCAGTACGCAACCTAAGTCGGGACGTCATTTGATATAATCAGCTGGCGGCGTGGCATACTCAGCTGACTGCGTAGTGTTAAAGGCCATAGACACAAAAAAGTAAGTCGTTTTTCCCCGTTAAATGAAGTTCAGCTTAGCAATTGAGAGGCCACGAAATGGATCAGGCTATTCTTTGATAATATTAGAAGATTTAAAAGCTAGTTTTAAACATACCCGCTGCTTCGTAATTCGTGTTTAGAGTGATCTCATCACTGAGGGACCGCTTCGAGACTCTGTAGAGTTCTATGGAGACCGTACAGCGCTTAATCCCTGTCCTCTGCAGAGAGCGCACACTTTTGGAGACGCTTCGCAACATGAAAAGGATTCAGGTCTGCAATAAGAAGACATTTTATCTTCGGCTGAGAATGTATCAGTGGTGCGTAACATTTCTCAATTAACATATTTGAGACCATGTAGATGCGAGCAATTCTCCAGCCGAGATAGACTAGTTCACATAAATGGTCTCAGGTTCTCATTATGAAAGACACTTTATCTTTCGCTGAGAATGTATCAGTGTTGCGTAACATTCTCATAACTTATTTTGAGACCATGTAGATCGCGAGCATTCTCCACCGAGATAATTTAGTTCACATAAATGGTCTCAGGTTCTCATTATGAGGACACTTTATCTGCGCTGAGAATGTATCAGTGTTCGTAACATTCTCAAAGAATTTCTTTACTTTTGGTTTAGGGAGTGACCGCTTCGGTTCGAACGAAACATTGCGCAGCCATAGAAAGAGAAGGGGTAAAGGAGGTAAAATAGTAGTTGACCGGGCAGCTGCCTCATGTACAAGCCCTCACTCGCAGGACGAAACTGTGAGGAGAGCCAAGTCATGCCGAAGTCCTCCAACTACCAAAGAGCGGCTCGATGGCCGTCCCTTGCCCTTCTCAGACCATCAGACCCAGATTAAGGTAATATTTCAAAGAAACAAACATATATATATCATAAATAATGGAGCAAATCGAATGGAGTAAGACGGAACAAAGAGTGATAACAAAGAACGAGTGAATGTAAGTAAGAGTGACGATGTTCTTTCTGACGGCGTGACACGGCACTGGAGGATGAATCATAGTCCGAGAGGCATGATAAACGAAACCAAAACGGCGATAAATAACATAAAACATGACGCGCGCGGGATGTGATGACAAACGCCACTAGCGAGAGCCGGGTCACTTGTAAAGACATGTAGAGATTATCAGGTTTTCTCAAACAGGAGACATGGTAGAGATTCTCAAGGTTCTCAACAGCTGACAGCAAAAAGGGCCGGCCGGTTCAATCCTCGGTTCGGAAAATTTTGAGATGTGGGAACACTTTGAGAATGTGTAGACGTGCCTGATAGTTCGTAGACCAAATAACAACAACGATATAATGTATACTTCTCAGGCAAGACCATCCACTGAAAAGTCTCGAAATGGAGAGCCGTGCGAAGTTATGGACTTCTCAAGCTTCTCAAATGGAAGATAATTTAGCTAAAAGTCTACCAATGCTTCCTGAGTGTACGTCCATAATTGTCCAGCAGCTTTCCCTGGAGCATAAAGAAGAAATTGTATTGACTTTTGTGGTTTTTTAATTGAGCTATATTTAAGTACATTGCATGATAAAACAACCTCGGAAAGTGAACAAATCAGCAAATGATACGTATATGAAACGTCATTAAAAGACGCAGTAACGGCTGTAAACTTAGACTTAGTGAAGAATAATTGTGTGTCAACAATGCGCCAAAAACGTAACTTGTTCTTTCTTAGCTTAATTTCGCTTCATTCTTGCAATAAGTCTACCTTTTCATTATTAAAAAAAACTAGAGCAAATGTCCTTCTAAAACGTGATGCATCTCACATAACTAAGAACTAAGCTGTTTTTCGATGAATTGAGCAACAACTTACGGCTTATGGCCTTTAACACTACGTCGTCAGCTGAATATGCCATGCTACTTTTATGACGTCACACTTAGGTCGCGTGTTCAGAGTAATTTTATTATCAAATAAACATATACAACGAAAGAAACAGTGTTGGATTGGCGCAAAAGCAAACGCTTAAATTAAAGCGCCTCTTTTAATATATTAAATAAATTAAAACGGTGGGGCAATGGTAAGGAACTTACCACCACCGGCAGGACTATGGCAAGCAACTTACCACCAGCGGAAGGATCATGGTTAGTACCTTACCAGTCACCACCGGCAGAACCACGGTAACTGCGGCCCTGACCAGTGAGCGGTAAAGTGGTGCGCTGGCAAAGTGTAAGGCTATTGCGTATGTTGTGTTCAGTTAAGGTTTAGGTAGGTACAAACATTACGAATGCTGGGTAGCATTGTGAGTTGTGACTTGTGAGAGACAGATAATGTATGTAAGATACTGGACTTATGTTTGTTAGCTGGCGAGTGGTACCTAAACATACGAGAGGGAGCGAATTCGTGTGTGCAGCGGTTACTTAGTTCTTTGTCGGACTTGATTTTCACAAAGTGGCGGCGCCACCATAGGGTCAGGGGTGGCCGACTGCCACCCTTGCCGTGACACAGGGATGGAATTGCCACCTCTAAAATTTAGGCCACCGTCTACATTTACCGTTGCTCTTTTCGCAAAATTGTTGATTCCGACTACTTTGAACATATATGGAACAGTTACCTTTGTCGACCAATTCAAATTGTAGTCACATTAGTCTATATTGCTATCCAAACTTTTTTTTAAATAAATTTAGTCCGAATGTTTTGTATGGATGGCTTTCCGAGGTCAGGACCCGCGCTAAGCAGAGCTTGTTGTGCAGTCCTGGCCTTACCACCCGATCGCGCAATTCCTGTTGGCCGGCATAATTTAGAGACGGAAGTTTTACGTGCCCGAGCTACCTGGACACGGTCCGCCCCGCTCACTGACCTCACCTGACCTTGAGTGCGACCGCTGCCACCGGCCGCAGGCCATACCAGTCAGGAGCAAATAGCGAGAGCCGAAGCGACTCAAACCCGGGCTGCCACTACAGGGATAGGTCAGGACCCCAACGCTCTCCCACTGAGCTACAGGGGCGGACAACTATTATATCTAGTCAACTATTATATCTAGTCACTATTATATCTAGTCATAACCATAGTATTCACCAATTTGACCGAGACTTTCGCTCTGTATCGGGTTATATAAATTGATCTATCTAACGGAGAGCGGGTCCTTGCAAAAGCTGTGCCGGCGCCACTGGGTGGTGAGGAACAGGGTGGCGGCAAAGGGCAGAGCAGAGCCAAGCAGGGCAGGACAGGGAGCGGACAGGGCAGGACGGAACAGAGGCGGGGCAGAGGCAGGCAAAGGAAAGACGGCAGAGAATGGCAGGATATGTTGGGACAGGACAGGGCAAGGCAGGGCAAGACAGGGGAGAGCAAGGCAAGGCTGGGAAAAGCAAGGCAGAGGTGGGGCAGGGCAAGACAGATGTGGAGCAGGGCAGGGCAGATGGGGGGAGCAGGGCAGGACAGAGGCAGGGTACAACATGGCGGATTGGGAAGGGCAGGGCAGACGCGTACTATTTTAATTAAATAAATACAATATAATCGGTGCCCCTCTCGAGCCGACCAGGTCACCACAGACCGACCGAGGGCCCCTCAGACCGACAAACCTAGGGCTCCTCAGGACGACCTAGGGACTTCTTAGGCTTGGGCCTCTTAGGCCGGCTGGGACCGCCTTAGGCCTGGCAAGGGCCCCGAAGGCCTACCGAAGGCTCTCTTGGGCCGGCTGAGAGCCCCCTTAAGCCAACCGGGCCCTTTCAGGCTGACATGAGGCCCTCTTAAATCTAGAAAGTGCCTCCTTAAGCCGACCGAGGGCACCCTAGGCCGACCGAGGGCCTCTCATTCCGAAAAAAGGACTTTCTTAACACGCGCACTGGAGAGGGGTATGCCACTAACACCCACTGGAGGAGGGGGGGGGGGCACTTTAGTGCCCCCGTGATATCTCCGAAAGTATGAGAGCTAGAACGTTCACACTTATAGGGTAGTAGTGTGCGTGTGATCTACATTCTCTGAAATTTTGTGACCTTAGGTTAATATCTTAAAGTCAAATGAGGGTTCATGAAGGTCAAATCGGGCCAATGTCACCTTTTTGATGGATTTGACCTCTTTGACGTCACACGTCAACGCAAGTGTCTGGAAGTTCCCGTTTGGGGATGAAGATCGACATGGCTACCAAATGGCGTTTGAATCGTTCCCGATCTGACTGTTTGTTCCGAAGATATCGCTTCCCGACCCTCGATTCTGGCCGCCATTTTGGAATTCAAATCCATATAACTCAAAAATGTTACCGACCGATTTCGATTTGTTTTTACGTCAAACGATTCCGCTTATTGTGTTGCCGTAAATGTCGCTCAAACACTTACCGCCCTGCGCCGCTTCGTTTTTTTAGATATTCACGAAAAACATGTGGGGGGCACAAAAGTACCCCCCTCCAGTGGGCGTGTTAAGCTTGGTATGCCGGGCCGCTTTGGGCCCCTCTGTCGCTCCACTGCTTCCATTGGGCTTAGGGGCCGAGGCACTCCCCATTGGGCCGAGGGGTCCTTCTGGCTCCTCGACTCAATGCGGGGGGGGGGGCACCTGTCCCCTGTGCCCCTAGGCCTGCGCCCCTAGTGAAATTCATATGCTAGCACAGATACATGCTAGAAAGATTAGGGAGCACTGACAACTAACCGAGTTTGCATTGGAGATATATCGGCTAAACAATGAATCATATGTGTTCACGGAGAGACAAAAAGACCAAAATGCGAATCGCTAATATGTTTGACGTTTAATTCTGTTCACATACTGTAGATGGAATAGTAAAAAGTGGCCACAAACGTCATGCATGTAGGGCGTAGGCGAAAGCTTCGCACGAAGATCCAGGGCCTGCCGTATGTAAGAAACTGGGTGGGCAAATGCCCACCCAGTGCTCCCAAATGCTCATTGCCCACCCAGTGTCGAGAATTTGCCCACCCAGTTCTGAAATTACGGGCATCGGCAATCCCCCGACCCCTGTCGGTGACCAAAAAGCAACAACCGAACCATTTCGGCATCGGAAGTCATTTTTTCTTGTTTGGAAGCGTTTGGATGCGCCTGGAATGAACATGGGAATATCTCTTCTCTGTGGAATGTGTTCATCACGGAGAGAACCTACGGATTGGAGTCATTATTCTAGTTATTCATTATGATCTTAAAGCAGCTGTTACCCACATCTTCACAGCACAGTCACTGCTATACTAACTGTTACCCACATCTTCACAGCACAGTCGCTGCTATACTAACTGTTACCCACATCTTCACAGCACAGTCACTGCTATACTAACTGTTGCCCACATCTGCACAGCACAGTCACTGCTATACTAACTGTTACCCACATATTCACAGCACAGTCACTGCTATACTAACTGTTACCCACATCTTCACAGCACAGTCACTGCTATACTAACTGTTACCCAACATTCTTCACAGCACAGTCACTTGCATACTAACTGTTACCCACCATCTTCACAGCCACAGTCACTGCTTTATACTAACTGTTACCACATCTTCACAGCACAGTCACTTGCTATACTATCTGTTACCCACATCTTCACAGCACCAGTCACTGCATACTAACTGTTACCCACATCTTCACAGCACATGTCACTGCCTATACTAACCTGTTACCCACATCTTCAGCAAGCACATCACTGCTTATACTAACTGTTCCCACATCTTCACAGCACAGTCACTGCTATACTAACTGTTACCCACATCTTCACAGCACAGTCACTGCTATACTAACTATTACCCACATCTGCACAGCACAGTCACTGCTATACTAACTGCTGCACTGGACTTCCCTCATTACTGTGTGATTGGAGGGATTTTCTTAGTTCAGATATGATATAATAAATATGATTCATTGTGTTCCCACCAATTTTACTTTTATTCACGATATCAGTGCCTTTCCATGCAAGACGGTTTATTACAGGTGAGTCAGGTTAAGATTGATGCAAAGTTAACCCACGCTTGACCGGCGGGGGGGGGGGGTATTGTCCCTGACGAGTTTTCGTCGTAGCTAAAAATATAATAGCGTTAACAAATCCAAACGTTTAGTACCTTCTACCACATCAATTATACATCTTCTGTGTGAAGGCGGATTAATTTGGTCGATACATTTTTGAGATATAGTAAATTCGTGTCGTCACAGCACACGAGTTCGACGATAAAATCAGCCTTACCTACTTCAACAGGCAGTACAAAGACCACGTTTTGACCAAAATGCAAAGCAAAAGCGACAAAGATAGAAACTGTCAAGGCTTACAAAATGTCTGTTTCGAATTTGTGATTTTTTTCATCCAAAAAATCAAAACTGATTTTTTTTTAAATGACCCACCAAATCAAACTTTCGAAGATGTAAAAAATGAATGTATGTCGGGGAACTACATAATACAAATACCCAAACAAAATTTCAAAACAATGTCTTTATTTTTCACTTAATTATGGCTCCCTTTTCTCTAGTACTACACCTTTTTGCATTATTCGTGACTTCGTCGTCCAATCCACAAAACCTCCCTAGCCAATCTGCATATAGATGGCGCTAGTATTCACCATTCCAGCAAAACTATCGGCATATCGGCATAACATATCGCTATTATGCGTTATGCATTCGGCTTCAGTAAAACATTCAGTATTCAGCAAAACTGATTCACCTCCGGCAAAAAGATTGACTATTCAGAATAAGACTTCGTCTTTGGTTTATATCTTATTGTCCATTCAGCCAAAAACTCTTTGTTGATTTCGGCATTCCTCAGAATACTTTGTCAAACTTGAAAACACATAAACAAAACATTGGAGTATGACAAATCCGTATACGTTGATTTTAACATGTACGGATCCAGAGGGCAACTGGCCTGTGTTAAACGCCAGGTGGTGTACCATATACCAGTGACCAAGGTAGATGTTTCCGCAATGGATTACCGAGGATTTGTTAAGACCTTAATCAACTTTGTATCGAGTGACATTGGTGTATACCTAATTATAAGGAAAACATTTGTTTTTATGTAAAATACTGTTATTTCCCGCATTATCAGGATTACTGGTGAAGATGCGATCTAAAGTTGTATACTGATGGACTCCAAGTACACCTTTGCTGAGGAGGGTAACTGCGATCCCAAACTTAAAGAGGAATAGTTCACCTTGAAAAAAAACGAGAAAAAGCTCAGAAACGATGAAGAGAAGCAAGAAATTAAGTTATCATATTAACTAGTAAGTCAAATAAACCTATATATTTACAAGCTGTAAAAAGCAAATTAAAATGTCAGTTATTTAGGTGATAATTCACTATTTTTTTCCCTCAAAGTAATGCGAAATCAGCTGGCTGAGAAGCACACAACGTCATCGATTTAGTGAGGGATCGTGTCGTATAAATGGTGGTACTTGCCCAAGTACTTGTTGAAGATGCCGGAAAATACAACTCTTTGAAAACCATCACAGTACTATGCTTTAAGTAGGTATTCGTCACGACACCTTTTTTGCAAGCGCATTGACCATTCAGCATACTGTTTGAACGGCAATATTCAACAATCATCATTCGACAAAACAGATTTCGGCTGCTGGCCGGGAATTTAACAGATGAGCAAAACTATTTGAACACAAGATTACTCATTCTGCAAAACTGATTGATAATTCAACATTATTTCGACTGTGGTCGAAATAATGTAAATTAACGACTATAATCGTCATTGTTCAAAACCAAATGTTTATGTACAAATGTGTACATTGGATTATGAAAATTGATAGCACGACAATTGACCGAGCGATGCTGTTCAGACAGATGTATTTAAGTGATAAATGTAAGTCATTCAGCTTTATGATTGCATGCAGGTTTCGTTCACTCGCAATACGTGTGCAAATGTAATTCATTTGAAACTATTTCAGACTTTTTTTCGCTCACTTCGAAACTCAGGTCACCAGAGATCATCGAAGGTCAAATTTTCCCGTTTTAGGACATCGCTCCAGAAACCCCCAAAATATCTCGAAAAATATGCTATCTAGAAACAAACGTAAAAAAAAACGCTAGCCATTGAAATTTGCACTCGCATATATGTCCTCAAAATTGACCTCAGGTCAATAGTTTAGGCTCTAGAGGTCATTAAAGTAAAAAATGCTAATTTTGGCAAAACAATATTTTTGCAATTAACTTTTCACCTAACCTTACCTAAACTTTTTACCTTACCTAAATAACGCAATACTGTTTACGCGCCATCGTGTTTAACTCGTCAAGGCGCTTTTAAATATGTCAAATTTGATCATGTTAGGTCAACTTAAAAAATGACCTCTGGTCAAGGTCAAGTGGTGACCCAAGTAGGTCATGCTGCATATCAGAAGATGTGTCTTGAGACAAACACATTGGTGAATTCTCAATTCTCTATCTTCATTATGTTTAGAGTTATTGACGAAAAGGTGTTGGTGACCTCGAATGACCTCAGATGACCCCGTAAGGAGTCCCTGGAAAAACCTGCACTTGTAATCATACATTAATATCCTAATATAACATTGTTCAGAAGGAAATGGACTGATATCGTCGAAAAAGGAAAGCATTTGAATATTTCTCCATTGACTTATAATGGGAGGTCACAAAATTGACCCGACCTCAGGTCACCGATATCAAAAAACCGAGATACACATTTTGTAGATGCTGATGACTTGATGTAATCCCAAAAGTTTGATATCGATCCGTTAGAATCTGTGGTCATGGCACGACCGCAAACTGTTTGGTAGGTCGGGTCACTTGACCTGACCTGGTGACCTGACCTAACCCGATACGAAACTTGAATTTTCGCAAAATGTGTGGAAAGGATCAATTATTAGTTATGTCAAATTTGGTGGCGTTACGCGCCGCCGTTTTTACGTTATCTTGAGAGAAAAAACAGGAGGGGGGTGTTCAAACACCCCCCAGTGGGGCGCGGGTTAAGATGCGTCTCAATGAGAAATTTCGAACGCCGCCTTGTGCTTCTCGCTGCGCTTATTCTTTTCGGAGATAACGAGTGTGCAATATTTCTCCCCCTGTCCTGTGTTTGACTGAGACCCCGGTCAAGCGCGGGTTAAAAGCCACACATCCGCGCTAAAAAGCAGAGACAGTGAAAACTTAAAGGTTAGGAAAAAACACTCTGCCGGCCAACATAATTGTTAACTGATTTAGCACGGAATCATTGCTGCGGCAATACTGGCGAGAATTCCGCATTTCCGCGCTGTGGTCGCTAGATCCTGATCGGACGCATGATCACTTCTTCGTGTTCGAGCCATGGGAACTCCGGTCAGCAGCAGAGAAAATAATACCTACCGACGAAAAACTAAGCTCCTGATCGATGTGTCGTCAGCACCCATAGAACGTCCCTGCCGTTCTATGGGTGGACGTGGGACGTGCTATGGGTGCTAACGACACATCGATCAGGGCTTGAGTGAGGGGGCGTAGAGACTAGACGAAAGGGCTGCACAGTGCACATAGCTGTCCTGAACCATCAGAAATAGTAATATTAAGATTAAATTGACAGACACATTCAATTGCATCGCCGAGAGGCGCGACATTTGAGGTTTTGGAAAGCTGGAACAATGCATATTTTGCGATTTCATTTAGACCGTAGGGATATCACGAGGAAATGAGACTGGAGCAAAAGGGAGTTCCAAAAAGCATGTTGCCCCTTCTTGGGCTATAGGGGCACCAGCGGCTCCTTGGAGCCGCTGGTGCCCCCTCATAATNCGCCTGAGGTGGCACTCTGGCCGCCTTAGGGGTACTCTGACCTCAAAAACCTCTGAAGAACCTCTGAAGAGCCTCTTATGTGCTCCAAACACTCTATAAAGACCAAGCTTCGCGTGGTTCTTAAAGAGAAAATAGGGCCCTTCGGGCCCTATTCCAAAGGGGGTCCATTGGCCAAGGGGGCACGCACGGACCTTCAGGGGGCAATTTTCCCTTTTGCCCCCTCCCTTTGGGTACGCCTATAGTTCGAGCCACACGAACTCTGGTCAGCAGCAGAGAAAATAATACCTACCGCCAAAAAATGAGCACCTGATCGATGTGGCACCCATTGAATCTCCCTGCCGTTCTATGGGTGGACGTGGGACGTGCTATGGGTGCTGACGAAACATCGATCAGGGCTTGAGTAGAGGGGCGTAGAGACTAGACGAAAAATTTGCGCATAGCTGTCCTGAACCATCAGAAGTATTAATATTTAAATGAAATTGACAGCCACATACAATTGCATCTCCGAGAGGCGCGACATTTGAGGTTTTGAAAGGCTGGAACACTAAATATTTTGCGATTTTGTTTAGACCGTAGGGGTATCACGAGGAAATGAGACTGGATCAAAAGGAATGTCCAAAAAACATGTTACCCCTCCTTGGGCTAAAGGGGCCCCCTAGAGCCGCTGGTGTCCCCCTCCTCATAATCTAACCCCGTCTCGCCAAAATGACCACCCAGTCCAAAATCCTTACGGCAGGCCCTGTCAAGTGTTGTGTTTAAAATTTAATCGACTCGACTTATGCCTTATCCAAAAATGTCCGTATCATGAGTCCATTCCTGAGAAAACTCTGAGTCGTTTACAAGTATGTATGGGGGTTGCTAGAATATTGTATGACACTGATTTAAAAATTGATGTTCTTTTTACACAATTATGTCTTCCACTGGGGTTATGTACTTTCACAGGTTAACCGCGGTCACTGACTTTTGATGACCTTAAAAGACGTTTTTTGACTCTTGTAGTTTATAGGACAATTTGTGACGTTGATTGTAAATTTAACAGCCATTTTGTATAATGATATGTTCATACACGGTTCTAGCTCTATTATAAATCAATATCTGCCCATGAGGCATGAAGGATTCGGATGACATCCGTGTCTTTTACCTAACCTCAGAGGTCACCTAATGACCCAGGACCTTAAAATCGAACATCAACGGCTTCCTATATCGTCACAAGTAACAAGTTTGATTTTTAATCAAAGTTTAAGCTCAATTAGGTGTGAAACACCAAGGGGTCGTAACTCGTATCCCCCTCCATCCCTGCAGGTCACGTACGTTTCGGACGTTGCACTAGCGAGGGATGTATATCAGGAGCGAGTTACAAAATTAAGGTCAGTTTCCAGCATTGACTTTACCAGACCAATGATATCCTAGTGATTCAAACAAGTCTAATAACCATTTACATCTGTCCACAGACGGATGGTGTATTCGTGACACCAATCTACAACATCAATAAGGACCAAGACTTGGTCACAATCAAGGCACGTGTTACCAACAAAAGCGTTCTACGCAGAAACGGCAAACTACTTTTTGAGGTGTTGGATAAGTCTGGGGAGATAAGGTGTGTCAGCAATGAAACAAAAAAATCGAAAGAGCTGGATGCAAAGATTAAGACTAACGGAGTATATACATTTACAAACATGAAAGTAAAGCGGGCCCAAGATTGGCCTTTTACGCCAGCCATCGAGCACGATTTTGTGCTGCATGCATCACGCGAAACCGAGATAAAAGAACACAAGGGAATTCCCAACAGAGAATACAAATTTGAGACGATTAAGCAAGTGAGAGAAACTACGGACATCTCCCAAAAAAGGGCTGATGTTATCGGCATATGTGTAAACGTCGACGAGTTAGAAGGTAACAGCGGCCAGCGTAACGAGAGACGTGACTTGACCCTGGTGGATGACAGCACCGGACCTGACCCGGCGACGGGGATGACTCTGACGCTGTGGAGGGAGCAGGCCGGAGAGTTCGTACAGCCTGAGACACCGTTTGTGGTGGTCGCCAGGCGTGCTAAAGTGGATTACTATTGTAACAGAATAAAACTGCACAGCAACGACTGTATATGATGACAGACTCGGAACTGCAGAGCATGACAAGGCTGAGATTGGTACAAAAATGCCAAGAAATCAACAGAAGAGGCCGGAACGAGTGGTTCAGATCAACCCGCAACTGCCTGAGACACACACTGATCAGATGATTCAAAATATCGACCACCAAGCAAGCAAGACCAGGCCTTTATAGGTTGAGACTGCGGTGCATGGTTTCTTTTAGTTCGTTAGGACGTATGCCTTATAGTTAAGTTCCAAAAGTGTATAATGCATGTTCATATATATACATATATATATATAATATAATATTATAATTATATATATATAATACTATACTATAAATATATATATGAATACCAGACAATATGGTTATGAACAACGAAAGCAAACCACATATAGCGTACGAGTTTCGTACGAACCAAGACTTCATCAGCACATGCAATGATGAAAATATAGCACACTATGTGTTATTTTATCTTGCATGGTGCTGATGAAGTCTCGTGACGAACGCGTACGCCTAGATTTTTTTGCTTCCTGTTTGTCATATACCATATAATATAATAATATATAATATATAATATATATATATAATATATAATACTTAATATATATATATATATTCGTATGCTTAGGTTGTTATAAGTTTAGGAAACTATGCCAAGGGTTCAAAGATAGTCTCCAAATGTGCAATCTTCTCTCCTTACCCTTTCTTCCCGTATACTTTACTCCATAAGTATGTAACCATAGGTGTAATTCGCAGAAGTTTTGAGCGTCATTTTTCGGTGTAATCGCCGCTCTCACCGTTGTATCGGTGTAGTAATTCTAGTACAGAATCTAATGCAAGCGTCATTCGTTGGGGCACAAGGTTCATGATTGATATGGTTAAGGCCGCTGAATAAATATGATTTACTGCCTGCATGACATACAACTAAGCTGATAGGTATTGGGGCGATAGTGCAGCTATGGTGGGTTGGCTGATCGCTGGCTTATAGCACACCGATACTGCACTGTGGTGGGCTGGCTAACCGCTGGCACAGATAACACATGACACAGATAACACCTCCCCAGACGGTATGACGGCGAGAGGTGAGACATCGCCCTATAAACACCGCCGCCGCCGTATATGTATACTGATACGTAAATGCTCCGATAGTGAATCACTTTCGTAGCGGGGTGGCACTATAAAACTTATGATCTCTCTCCTCGGCATGGTCGTCGCCACCACTCGATAGAACTCGGAATCTGACAAGTGTCCGTTACAGGTGAGACGAATCTGCAAAAAACTTCACGACTATCGCACAAAGTTTTTTGAACCAGAATGCATAATTAGTGATCTCGATACTTACATGTTTATAATTATAACTAAAATATCTTTAATCTTCAAGACTGGACTGTTTGAGACAAAATCTGGACGAAATTCTCTATTCATGACTTATTGCATTGCTCAAAAAAAATCAATAATTATGTTCCCCCTCCAACTAGGTTCTACTCTGGCCGAGTTGCCGTCACTGAACGAGGGGCGCCAACTTTGCATGGGCACTCAGTCAAATGATCGGTCATTCTCTGAATGACCGTTTACTAGTACGCCATTGCTAGGGCGCACACATTACAGACGGCGGAGTATTTTAATGCTCTTTTTCATTTTCCTAACTTTATATGGGCGCCCCTCTCAATAGCCCAGAAAAGAAAGACTTTGAGGGGTACCTTCGTGCCGCCGCTAAAAGTGTTGTATTGGGGGGGGGGGGTCTCCGGGACACCAGACCCTCTAAGTAGCACGCCCCCTGCCGAGAACGGCATATCCTCGAGGTCGCAAGATGTCTTGCGAGGGCGCGCCATAATATTCCTTCAGACTCGAGGCGACAAATAACGTTCCGAGGGTGGCATAATGCGTTGTGACGGCCGGTCGCCGCCCATTGGATGTCTTCGCCAGGGAGCACCCCTGCAAATGCACGGTGTCTCCTCGATTGTGAGTGCCGGGCAACCCTTTTGTGATCGGAAAATGAAGCTCCTTTGGACAGTAGAAGACACCCAACACCCGTATCCTTCCACGTCCCAAATGTGTTTCTGCTTGTGCGTGTCGCCTTGTCCGATCCCTTTGATATCACTCACTAGTGTACCTGTCATGATACACCAAAGCGATGGGTACGATGAGGGTACCATTTGTATGTCTGTAAACGGTAGATACACCCCCGAGTGAAATCCAGCAAGTTCATTGGGTTTGCGCCCCTCTTGGCCGGAGCGCCACCCTCTGAGTATGGCTCCCCCCTGTCTGGACCAAACCCTCAATTACTTTTTAGAATGTAGCGACGCCTCTACTGCCGAACCGTCAAAATCGATGCTGGCGCCGGTATATACTTCAGCTGTAGCCGCGGCTACAGCTGTTGCGACGGCAGTGCCATCATCTGGTGCAACCAGAAGCTGAAGTGCGTACTCCCGTCGCTAGGCAATGCAGCTCGTGTCCCATAGGCGACTTATTCTTGCATTCAAGAATGTTCAAGTGTTTAAGCTTCAAGACTCAAGTGTTTCAAGTATAAAGACCGTGTTGTATTACTAATTGTGAAAATTGCCGGTGATGTGAAATGTCAGCAATACCGCTGTACTTCACTTGTCTCTACATTGCTTGTTGTTAACTCGGAGGAAATTCCCATTGGCTGATTTCCGATTCGAGGTCAAGCCGTCGGGTCAGCTCCCCGTCACACACGAAAATGTCCGACTCTGGTCCTGATCTCACTGCCCAGCCCAACCACTAGAACTTCGTCCCATCACAGATCCAACGACAGACCACAACCAGCGATAAACGAAGCTCTCGGTCCGTGTATTAACACTAACTGGCTAACTGTTAAACGGCGAACTTCGCGGCGGCGGCGTCGGCGTCGGCGCCAGCCGGCAATATTATGCTGACGGCAGCAACTCAGAGAAACACGAAACGCAAACAGCGGCAGAGGGCAGGAGGAGGAGAGAGGGGCAGCACCCGGCCCCGTGTTAAAATACGAACAGCGTCCAGTCGCCGGCTCTTACGTCAAAGTGACGTCACAAACCACCAACAAATGCACACAGGTGACGTCACATACCGATCAGCTGCATATATGCGACGTCACAATTGCACAGCTGTACACATGACGTCACACACCGATAAAATGGCACACATACGGTCACCAAGCACTGCATCAGCTGCATACAATACGTCACCACGGTCAGCTGCTATAGATTACGTCAACACAAGAATCAGACTGCACACACGTGACGTCACACAATCCCTTCAGCTGCACACACTGACATATGAGTACCCATCCTTGCAGTTGCACAACTGAACACATCTCACCACTCGCGTCCCGTTCACTGCCCCCGTCTCAGTCGTATATAAGTCCGAGCCCACCCCAATTAACCCCCCAGTCGGCCGCTCCCCCTACACAGCACATATGAACGTCACACACACCACTCTCCGTGACGCTGCACTCGGCCGTCCGGTCTGGTGACGTCACGCCCCGCCGCGGACACGGCTCGCGCGCGCTGCAGTGTCCGCCGCTCTCTCTCTGTCTCTCGCTCTCTCTCTCGCTCCGGTCTGCTTCACACCCCCCCTGTCTTCGGCACTCATCGTAACGTCCCACGGTCAACACTCACCACAGGCGCCCGCCACTGACACACACACTCACACAAACACCGTCACTCGGGCTGCCGCGTGTCCGTGATGACGTCACTCGGGCTGTGCCGTGACGTCACACATAGTCACTCCGGCCGTCCCGGCGGCGCCCCTCTGCCGCTCCCCGGCGGATCTCGGTAGACGGTGGCGCCGCCCTGGCGGCCTACAGGTCAGTCTCGGTGTCCTCGCAGGGCGCCAGCGGAGCGACCGTCGCGCCGACCGTAGCGCCGTCTATAATGTTGTAATCATTCTGCCGGCCGAGAGATGGCGTTAGTATTGTAATTATTCTGCCGGAAGAGAGATGGAGTTGATGCTGTGATTATTCTGCCGGGCGGGAGGAGGCGGTTCTGTCAGAGGACGCTGACCGCGTACTGGTAGCGTTCGGTCTGTCAGCACGCGTTGTGTCAGCACGCACAATAACGGCCCGGCACTGTATTGTATTATCTTTGTATTATCAAAATATCACCAACAGGCAATGCCCAGACGTGACAGGTGAAGTCGTGTGCCTAGAGCTGAACCTATTGAACGTCTACCGCGCTTCGACAGAGAGCGATCACGCTATAAAATCATCGACGGCTACCAACTGATAATCTGAATTTAAATAGCAATATGAAGATAGCGATTTTGTTCCGAGAGCACTTTCAGCATAGTTCATCATCTGACGAACCCATTCTGCCGGTCCGTCAAGCTGGAGCGCGAGACACAAGGCGAGTGAGAGCTTACAGACGACATGGCCCGTCTATCACGGTACGGGGGGGACACGGGAGTCTTCCCTGTCCATGGTAGGAGGGGAGGTTCTGCCCGGTCCACGGAAGAGGGAGAGGTCCTCCGGTCCACTGGAGGAGGAGTCCTGTCCCGGTCCACGGGAGGAGGGGAGGTCTGTCCCGTCCACTGAGGAGGAGGGGAGCGCTGTCCGGCCACGGGAGAGGGAGGCTGTCCCTGTCCACGGAGGAGAGGGGAGTCTGTCCGTCCTCACGAGGGAGGGAGTCTGTCCGTCCACGGGAGGATGGGAGTCTGTCCCGGCCACGGAGGAGGGGAGGTCTGTCCCGGTCACGGAGAGGGGAGGTCTGTCCCGGTCACGGGATCAGGGGAGTCTGTCGCCGCCCACGGAGGAGGAGGTCGTCCTGGCCTACGGGAGGAGGGGGAGTCTCCCGCCCACAGGAGGAGGGAGTTCTGTCCCGGTCCACGGGAGGAGCGGGAGGTCTGTCCAAAACCAACGGGAGGAGGGGAGGTCTGTCCCGGTCCACGGGAGGACGGGGAGGTTTGTCCCGGGCCCCAGGGGCAGGCAATGGTATCAGATAACCAAATACCAGCATAACACCAGCATAGGAGCGATCAGTTACACCTGAACAAACGCACAACAGCGGAGAGGCGGGTCAGTTTGAACATTGTTCCCATATGAACAAATCCACACTACAAACCCTACAATACACTACAATACACTACAAACCCTACATATTCGCACACGTAACACGTCCAGCCTCAGGAGTTAATTGTTATGCCTATTTTACACCGATAGCTCAGCGAAAGCGGGACCGATTATTCAGAAGCTCGCTGGTTAACTAGTGATCGCCAGTTAGAGGTGTCAGCACGGGAGCCCAGGCGATCACTGAAGACGCCCGCTCTCCAGTCAGGCAACTGACGCAGCGGCCGTCACAAAGCGCCAGAGCTGACAGCCGTCACAAAGCCACACAGCTGACAGCCGTCACGAAAACCCCAGAGCTGACAGACGTCACTCTGAACATGCGGCACCATATAGACAGTCCAGTCTCCAGGCCCCGGCCAGTGCACAGAAACAGCACGCCCGACAATCAAACGGACCCGGGAAGCCGGGCAGCTGACAAAGCGGGAGGTTTGGACGGACGGTGACCGAACTGGGAGCCAGTTCAGGGCCATGAACTGGGTGCCAGTTCAGACATGGACTGGGTGCCAGTTCAGACGGGGAGTAGAATAACGACCCCGACACAGCTGCTGATATAGAGATCCGCAGCAGCAGCATAGCACCACAGACGCGCAGTCCAACACAGGCCACAGCTGGGGGCACGGCGGCCTCACACTCTGACAGGGCTGCACAGAGCTGAACTGCACTCAGTTCGCTCACTCCCTGGAGCCCCTGGAAACCCAAACGGCCAGTACGTGCCCCAGC
Organism: Semibalanus balanoides; assembly: GCA_014673585.1. Taxonomy (NCBI): domain Eukaryota; kingdom Metazoa; phylum Arthropoda; class Thecostraca; order Balanomorpha; family Balanidae; genus Semibalanus; species Semibalanus balanoides. The sequence goes on from VOPJ01003554.1 coordinate 22,303, forward strand.
AGCACACGGGACCATGCAGCCTGACCTCATGACGCGACGACCCAGACGACGAGGATCGATGCAGCAGTCCACCAGGGAAGCGGAGGTGAACAGGGAGGTGAACAGGCCGGTCACCCTCCTCCGGCAGTCTGGACAGATGCAGGTGAACCCCCGTCACACCTGTCACACGTCCGCCGTACAGCGGAGACTCTGAAGCGGCTCCTGGAACACCATCCGACCGGCGACCTCCCGCCACACGGGACACATCAGCCAGACACGCCCGGAGAGCGGCCACGGAACCACGCCGACCAGTGCTGCCACCTACAACTACTGACCACCCGAACACCATCCGACCGGCGACCTCCCGCCGCACGGGACACATCAGCCGGACACGCCCGGAGAGCGGCCACGGAACCACGCCGACCAGTGCTGCCACATACAACTACTAACCGCCCGACCAGTGCTGCCACCTACAACTACTGACTCGGGCAGCATGTGTAGGTGGCAGCACCTACCAGCTACAATCTAACCAGCTAACGACCATGACCGTTGCCAGCCGCCAGACCCAGGCGATGAACAAATCTAATCACACCCAGCAGCTCCGCAGCCCGGCAATTCGAAGCGAACCCGCGTGAGTCTCAGCGTTGTTACAGCAGCCGCGGCAGTAGAGAAGCAGTCCCAGCACCATCTGTCAGTCAGCACACCAACCGCCGTAGACCGCCCCCACATAGCAGCCGCGATAGAGAGAGAGGGGAGAGAGGGGAGAGAGGGGAGAGAGGGAGAGAGGGAGAGAGGCAGAGAGGCAGAGAGGCAGAGAGGCAGAGAGGCAGAGAGAGAGAGAGAAGAGAGAGAAAGGAGAGAGAGAGAAAGAGAGAGAGAGAGACGAGAGAGAGGAAGAGAGAGAGAGAGAGAGAGAGAGAGAGAAGAGAGAGAGAGAAGGAGAGAGAGAGAGAGAGAGAGAGAGAGAGAGGGATAGAGGGGAGAGAGGAGAGGTGGAAGAGGAGAATGAGGGAGAGAGGGAAGAGGAGGAGAGAGGGGAGAGGGAGAGAGGGGAGAAGGGGAAGAGGGGCGGCAGAGAGGAGAGATGAGTGAGAAGAAGGAGAGAGGGGAGAGAAGAGGGGAAGAAAGGGGAGAGGAGGGTGAAGAAGAGAGAGAAGGAAGAGGGAGGGGAATGAAGGGGGGAAGAGGGAGAGGGAGAAGAGGGGAGGAGGCAAGAGGAGAAGGAGAGAGAGGACGAGAGAGGAGAGAGAGAGAAGAGGAGAGAAGGCAGAAGGAGAGAGTACAGACGAGTCAGAGACGGCAAGAGGCAGAGGGCAGAGAGCAGAGCGGCATAGAGGCAGAGAGGCAGAGAGGCAGAGAGGCAGAGAGGCAGAGAGGCAGAGAGGCAGAGAGAAGAGGCAAATGAGAAGATAGAAGGGAGAACCGAGACGGAAGCAGGTAGGAGGGAGGAAGGAGGAGGGAGAAATGTAGAGAGGGAGGAGGGAGGGGCGCGTCCCAACACCGACAGAGCGCGTGACCCGGCGGGCGGCAGTACCCGGCTGTACCTCAGAGGGCGCCAGAGTCTGGGACGGTCCGGTGGCCAACACGCGCCGCCTGCTACCGCCCTCTGTAGGCCGGCCGGACAGACACGTCAGACTCAGGCACGGTCAAACACCGGTCAGACCTCAGCACGTCAGACGGGTCACACGCGTCAGACGTGGTCAGACGGGGTCAGACGGGGTTCCAGACGGGGTCAGACGGGGTCAGTACGGGGTCATAAAACGGGGGCAGAACGGGCAAGACGGGGAGACGGTGGTCAGGCGAGGTCAGCGGGTCAACGGGGGTCAGACTGGGGTCCGAGCGGGTCAGACGGGGGTCAGACAGGGGCAGATTAACGACAGAGCACGGAAGGACAAAACAGCTCTCACAGCAGAAGATGGCAATCCAAAGTCGGGGAGACAATTACAGAGGAGTCTACAGATACGGCCACCAGGCGGCAGCAGCAGCAGCAGCGGTGGCGGTGGAGTGACTGTCGCCACAAACGAGCATCACCAGCGGGGGGATAGAATTACCGCAGCGGCGACAGCACAACAAGAAAGCGAACTGTGCGACACAAAGAACTGCCACACACAGATAAATACAAGACAGACGTAACTACAAGGCACATAAACTGCCAGGCATACGCAACTGCCAGGATCACAAAGCTGCGCGACGGACACGGGAGCCTGCTGCGGGCCACACGACACACAGCCAGCCGGCCGGAGTGTCCGGGTCTGAGCGGGCCGAGGGCAGTCTGCTGGGGGGAGCTGCGTCTCTCACCTCCGTTACCGTTGTGTTTGGCGGCGGCGGCCGTCGGCACCACTCCGTGACAGTTGACTTGGTCCAGCCGTGGTGCGTGTGTTGCCGCCCAACACCCTTCACATACTCCTTGCTGCGCGTCGTGACAGGAGTCCGAGGTGGATCTGTGGTGGATGACACCCGTCGTTGAGGGGTGAGGTAGGGACGAGTCAGCAGGAGGCAGGGCAGGAGCCAGAGCAGCGGATACACGAGGCACAGAGCAGATGAGGCAGGGAAGAACCAGAGTCGAGGAGGTGAGGTAGGACAGAGCCAGAGGAGGCGGATGGACCAGAGTCTGAGGAGGCAACGGCAGGACCAGAGTCAGAGGAGGCCGGAGGACGAAGTCAGAGAAGAAGGTGAAGGTAAGGAACCACGAGTCAGAGGAGGCCGGCAGGCGACCAGTTGAGTCTTGAGGGGCAAGCGGCAGGACCAGAGCAGAGGAGGAACGGCAGGACCAGGCAGAGGAGACACGGCAGACAGAGCAGAGGAGGACGGCAGGGAGAGTCCAGAGGCAGCGACGGAGCAAGAGTCAGAGAGAGGCACGGCAGGACCAGAGTCAGAGCAGTACCCGCCCGACGGCCGGCACGGCTCATGATGGCAGCTGGACGCTGTTAAAACACGTAAAAAGCTCTGCACTAAAACATACATAGCTTCAGCAAGGCACATTAAATACGCTTCCCAAAGTCTCGCAGATATCCTAGTGATTTAACCTGCAATAAGGCGAGGTAAATAATCTTACAGCTACACAGCCCCTGCTAGTAACTGATGGCGCCAGCCCGCTCACCTCCTCCCTCTGGGCGGTGACGTTCTTCTTGTCGTCCTCGGAGGCGGAGATGTGCGTCTCCTTGGACTTCTCCAGCGACTTCTTGACGCCGTCGCGCTCCTCGCTGTAGTTCTCCACTGACCGCTCCTCTCTGCCGCCGACGCCGTTCACCAGACCGCGCATACCGTTCAGCAGGCGGTCCGCCTCCTCTGACGAGATCTCCACCACCTCCGGCTCACCGGAGCCGCCGCCCCCGCCGCCGCCTCCGCCGCTGCCGCCCTGCGCCCCGGCCGCCGCTGGTTCGAGCGGCTTCTCCGCCGAGCTGTCAGAGTGGAGGGGATGGTTAGACAGGGGCAGTGCGGGACGCGGAGTTTCTCTGCTCGCTGGAGTTGTAGGTGAATAGAAATGAGTCGGTTGCAAGTCTGACTGCAGGGCGCGATGACTGCTCGGTCATTTCGCGGCCACGGACTCTAGGAGCCAGCTGCACGTGGCGTCGGAGTCGACAAAGACGTGCAAAGCACGGTGACGGTGGAGAAACGGGCCGGACATATTCCAGCAGTCTCACAGTCCTGTCGACATTAATTCTGCTTACACGTTCAGCGAGCAGTCGCACTGGGAAGGAGCGCTACACTGCAGGCCAAACCGAGCAGCTGTGTCCACTGCACGCTTGAGTCTCGATCCGGCAAATGCTTGTATGTGTCTGCACCACCACAGCTGGGAGGACCAGTTCGTGTTGGCACCAAGCTGCTGAACTAGTTTTCAGTGTGCCACAGCAGACTAAAGAGGTCACAGTGTGACCGCCAGGTCAGTCTTCAGTGTGGCCCCGACGGAGGACAGTCGAGTGGGAGTCCACTGTCGTGTCCTTTGGCGAAAGCCGCGCTTGGAAGCTGGCTCTCACGAGCGGGCGCCCTGGCACCTCCACCGGCCGTCACCCAAGTGGCAGAACGCTGCTTCGTTCGGCCGCGTCGTCTGCTCGTGGAAACACGCGCAGAACATCGTCACAGTACGGCGAAATGGCGAAATCAGACACTGACGGATGACACGGATGACAAACCAGCCAAATATAACTGTGATATTTGATATCTGTTTCCACATGCTGCAAAAATAATCAAACAGAAGATAGAGGCAACAAATTATCACACCAGCAAAATCGGTAACTGATGTCCGTCTTCGGTGCACTTTCGTCGACACAAATATAATAATCAATTATCAGTGAACTTACCAGACAAAAACCTATACTTAACAACCGTTTGACATCAGCTGCGTCAAACTTAATCCTACTCAAATCACATCGCATATTTACATAAAAACTACTCCTGAAACTATTTCTTCTTTCCATCACGAGATGCTTTCACGTTCTCTTTTTCTCTTGTCTCCATCCACACATTAGCCCCACATCAGCCCCACAATTTCCCCGCATTATCCCAACATCAGCTCCACATTAACCACACATCACCCCTGCCAGAGTCCTAACCTGTGGCGGCGGCCGCGGCTGCTGCGGCGGCCGGTGCGGCGGCGGCGGTGGCTGCCGCTGTAGCTGTTCCCGCCGCGGCGGTGGCGGGCCGTGCTCCCTCCGGCAGGGTCAGCCGACAGGACGGCCGGACAGGCACGCCAGAGGAGAGCGCCAGTCGCTGGTACAGTGAGCTGCTCGCCAGGTACAGAGCCTCGCCGTGCTCCGTGAACACCAGAGACGTGATGCCGCTGGAACGAAACACACGGCCGGTCAGAAACGGTGGGAATACACGGGGGATACACACGGGGAATACACGGGGAATACACGGGGAATACACGGGGAATACACGGGGAATACACGGGAATACACGGGGAACACACTGAAGACTATGTGAACAGGAGAGTCGTGATGCCGCTGTACGACAGGCGAACAACACAACAGCAGGTGAACACGGAGGAAACACGGGATGATACAGGAAATACGGGGGAAAAGACTGACTGAGCCATCATTAAGTCATCATCGCTACTGTCACTGTCATAGAAAATACCTCCAGGTATGCGGCAAGTTTCCCAGGAATGGGGATAAAATGATGCGCTGATGCAAGAACGCAGCAGTGAATACACTGAGCTTAACAGCGATTCATTACCCCAGTGCGGGGACTCAATGTATAAGTCACAGAACTGAGTCAACCAGACATGAGTCACGAGACTGAGTCCCAGAACTGAGTAACCGAACTTGAGTTACAGAACTGAGTCACCAGAATGAGTCACAAAACGTGAGTCACAGAACTGAGTCACACAGAACTGAGCTCACAGAATGAGTCAACAAACTGAGTCACAGAACTGAGTCACAGAACCTGAGTCACATAATGAGTCACCCAGAACTGAGTCTACAGAACTGAGTCACCAGAACTGAGTCACATAACTGAGTCACAGACTGAGTCACAGTGCTGAACTGAGCTCACAGAACTGAGTCCCAGACTGAGTCACAGATGAAGTCACCAGAATGAGTCACCAAACTGAAGTCACCAGAATGAGTACCAGAACTGAGTCACATAACTGAGTCCCAGACTGAGTCACCAGAATGGAGTCACCAGAACTGAGTCACTATAACTGAGTCAACCAGAACTGAGTCCGAGAATGAAGTACAGAACTGAGTCACCAGAACTGAGTCACAAAAAACTGAGTCACCAGAATGGTACAGACACTGAGTCACCAGAACTGAGTCACGCAGAACTGAGTCACCAAGAACTGAGCATAATGAGTCACCAGAACTGAGTCACCCAGATGAGTACAGAACTGAGTCCATAACTTGAGTCACCAGAACTGAGTCACCGAGAATGAGTCACAGAACTGAGTCACAGAAATGGAGTAACAAAATGAGTCACATACTGGTCATCAAACTGGTACCAGAACTGAGTCACAGAATTGAGTCACCAGAATGAGTACCAGAATGAGGCCAAACTGAGTCACAAAACTGAGTCAAAAACTGAGTCACAAAACTGAGTCACAAAACTGGTCACAAACTGGTTCCAGAATGAGTCACCAGAATGAGTAAGCAAAACTGAGTCACGAGAACTGAGTCACCAGAACTGAGTCACAGAACTGAGTCACGATAACCTGAGTCACCATAACTGAGTCACCAGAACTGAGTCACCAGAACTGAGTCACAGAAACCTGAGTCACGAGAACTGAGTCACATAACTGAGTCACCAGAACTGAGTCACCAGAACTGAGTCACCAGAACTGAGTCACAAAACTGAGTCACAGAACTGAGTCACAGAACTAAGTCACGAAACTGAGTCACAAAACTGAGTCACAAAACTGAGTCACAAAACTGAGCCACAAAACTGAGTCACATAACCGAGTCACATAACCGAGTCACATAACTGAGTCACATAACTGAGTCATCAAAACTGAGTCACCAGAACTGAGTCACCAGAACTGAGTCACATAACTGAGTCACCAGAACTGAGTCAACAGATGAGTCAATACTGAGTCACCAGAAAATGATCACCAAGAACTGAGTCACCAGAACTTGAGTACGAAGAACTGAGTACCAGACGAGTCCCAGAACTGAGTCCAACCGGAACTGAGTCACCAGAACTGAGGTACAGAACTGAGTCAACCAGAACTGAGTCAAGAATGAGGTCCAGAATGAGTACAGAACTGAGTCACCCCCGATGAGTCACAGAACTGAGTCACGAGAACTAGTCACCAGGACTGAGGTCACAGAACTGAGTCATCAGAATGGTCACCAAAACTGAGTCACGAGATTGAGTCACCAGAACTGAGTCACCAAGACTTGAGTACAGAACTGGTCACCAGAATGAGTCACCTAGAACTGAGTCCCAGAACTGAGTCACCGGTTCTCATCTGACAGGACTGAGGTGAGACGTGTGATGAGGAGGAGGTATACAGACCGCTGCAGGGCGAGGCTGGTGCCGGCCGGCGGCGGACGGCGGCGTCCGCTCAGAGACCGCACCCTCCGCCGGAACCCGGTCACCGCCGAGCGGAGAGGCAGCGACAGGGAAGAGGCGGCTCGCAGACGGACACGGGCAGAGCTGAGGACACACGGCGGAGAGGCGACGGGCTCCGGATGAAAGGTATTCACGGCGATCAGTGACGGGTTTCGGGATGAAAGGTAGTATAAGGTCCGGTGGTTGGTGACTCACAGGCTCCGAAACCCAGAAAACCAGCACAAAAAACTTAGGGTAAAGAGGTAATCGTTGAAGGATCGGTAATGATTACAGAACATTAACACTGTAGAGCTGAGGAACACCAGGACACGAGGTGAGGGCTAAGGTCATGCAGGCCGCCTGTCCAGACGTGTTACCGGGGGACGGCCGGGGACCGGCGTCACACTCACTGGATGTCCTCCCGCCGTATGCTGTCCTCGTGCATCTGCCGGCGCAGCTCGGGCAGCGTGAACACGTTCAGGTCGCCCTGGTTCGTCATACACATCAGACACCACTCCGTGTAGGCAGAGTCATCTGTCGGCGACGCGCAGAACCTGCAGTGCACACGGCGGCCACCGTCAGCGCCACCGTCGCCGCCGGACCAAGACCGTACAGACAAGCATGTGAGATAACCAATGACCAGCATGTGCATTGTGCAATCCAAAACGACGATACAATATGCATTATGCTATCATCCACAGCCAAATCATCAGGATGCAGTGGTATGAGTGAATGGATCAATAAATTACATCTAAGATCGTCATAACACTGCAATTAAATGCGACAACCAAACCACGCATTCACGAATTTATGAACCAATGTTAAAACATGCTGTATAACACCATAAGTACACAGTAGTCAGCTGTATTCACGTGGCGTTGTCGATCCGCCGTACCCGGCTGCCCCTCACCTGGACTGGAGGATGACAATGGAGGTGGGCATTACACCTGTACACTGTACAGTACTTACCGGGCGTAGCCGATCCGCCGGAGCCGACTACCTTCCTGGGCGGTCAGTTTAAACTTGCCGTACGGCCGCATGGTGGGCAGAGTGACACCTGAACGCACAACACCGCCAGCAGTCACGTCCGAACAGTTACATGGCACCAGAATACGTAAGCTTTGCGGGAACACATATCGTTCAACCACCATTGGACACCGAGCTTCGCGGGAACAACATCACCACCAACATTGACCTGGACAGGAAGCTACGCTAAAATTCAGCGGCAATCACACAAACGAACTACCGGAAGGAGAGACTTGCGGAGAACAAGAGCACCACATAACGGACAGGAGCTGCGGCCAACAGCAGCACCAGCATACCCGATCAGGAGAATGCGAACACATCACCACACC